>OFHU01004039.1:0-171668 GCA_900245905.1 Lacerta viridis
TGTTGCACATTTAACAGCAGCCAGACACACCAATACCATCCAACTGGTGAAGACTGAGATGATGTTTATTCATTCATTCATTCATTCATTTAATGTACAAACTTTCTCCAGAAGACTTCACATCCAAAATAAAGCAGTATAATGAAACCTTGAGTCTCATGTTTGCATTTATACAGCTCTTCTCAGATTCCCTTATTTTGGTATTCCTCCTTCTTTTAGTTCCTTATTCTTAATCTCTTAGATCTCATACATATCTTTAACGATTTTTCAATTAATTCCCTCACCTCCTTCCCCCAGAACCTATTGCTTCCCTCCACCCATGTATGATCTTCTTTACATACTGTTAATTTTTTGTTGTCGCGTTAACAGCTGTTTATGTTTGTTATTCGATATTTGTTATGATATTATCCTATCTCCTTGCGCCCTTTAACCTATTGCATATTAATTTTAAGCTCCGAAACCGACTCTTTCCATGTAAACCTTTACGCAAAAGGCAAAGATATCGGCATCAATTAGAGGTTGTCCTAATCGAAAAATTTACAAAGAATGGGAATGCGTAAAGACCAGGAAGATTTAAGGTGGGGGTGGGGAAGTTATGGACCCTCCAGACATTGCTGGACTCCCAATTCCTATCGTCCCCATCCCGCATGGCCGATACTCAGGGATGATGGGAGTTGTGGTCCAGCAACAAAATCTGGTGGGTTTTGCCCTGAACATTGCAATTGAAAATTTCATTTTGCACCTGCCGCAAGTGTTCTTATTTCAAGAATCCACAATTAATCAGCACTTGGAAGGGGGAAAGAGGACAGGGCAATGAATGAACAAGCTGCAAAACACATTAGCTTGTGGGTGGATGTTGTATTTCTCAGGAACAAACAAGTAAGCAAATGCATTAATGCTGGATAAATTCTCTTTTTTCCCTATCCCACCCTACACTAGTTTCCAAGGAAAGCTTGCCTAAAAGATTGCCTAGCGCAGATACAGCCTTGGCATTTAATTTATGGTACTTGATTTTATTTTGAAACAAACAAAAAGTTGGTACATTTCAGTTCTGTGCCTCGGCTCCTGGATTTCAGAAAACCAGACTCTTGGCTAAAGGTCACAAAGGAGGAGTGTTTGGCAGGTAGAACAATGAGCCCATCCCCCACCCTCATCATCCTTGTTCCTGACTCCTTTTAAGTACCTGCTTCCCAAGAAGCATTTACAGATAGCCCTAGCTGCAAGGCTTTCCTGTGCTTCTCCCTTGAACGTATCAGGATTCAATCCACCATCCCCAAGGACTTCTGTCTGGGGTAAGTGCCACCCTTGACTGCCTCCTGCCCCTTATTGTGTGGCTAAGTTCACACCCTGTGGAGGGGGGGGCATGGAGTATGGGACTTTCTCCTTAAGGGATTATGGAGTCAGGGGGAGCCCCGGATCCCCCTCTTCCAGAGGAGTCATTAGCCTTTGGAACCAAGGAAATCTGTTGAATTTTGGTGATGATTTGAGGTTTCTACAGTTTTCTGTATTGGATAGGCAGAGGAAATAGTACAATATATGGCATTTGCTTATTGCTATAATTTTATAGACTGCTTTTCTGAGCCTCTTTGCTGTTGTCTATGTATGGTATTTGTGTAAATGGTCATTTCCTGGCCTTAGTTAGAGTTAAGAGAGTCCAAAAATATAGGCAATTGCTTGGGTCTGTTATTGATTTTATCTTATCCCATTTCCATCCCACCTTTCCTCTTGAAAGGTGACGACTAGGGTTCTCCCCAATCTCCTCTGTAAAGAAAACCAGATCTAGGGTGCAACCCGCAGTATGTGTTGGGCTCCTCAGAATATTGCAACAGCCCCATGGTTGTCCTGGTGGCCAGATTTTTCTACCTAACGCCATGAGGTCCATGAAGGCTTGAGCTTTCGGCTTCTCTCCAGACTGAATCTTGGCAGCAATCGACATGGATTTTTAGGTCCCCCAGAACTAAGTGTCCCGGGATTCCCTGGGATTCCCCGACACCACACCAGAGACCGCTTCCACCAGCTCAGTCAGGGAGGTGGTTGGAGGGCAGGCTTGGAGGTAAACCAACGCAATCGCTGTTAACACCGTCTGAACCTGCCTTGACAAGGGCCTTGCAAAACAAAACGAATGAGACTGGGCCAAACCCTTGTATACGCATCGTTGTTATCACTTGAAATAATTTAATTTTTAAGAAGTTATATCAAAGAAGAAGTGCAGTGAATTTCGTGAACTAGCCTATGTTTCCCAGGTCACTGGGTAAAGACTATGCAGTCCCCTAAGCATTTTACTCAGACGCAAGTCCCACAGCACCGGCTGTGGCTGTAGAGACCAATACGGGAGAGACATGTTTTGTTGCATCTGGGGCAGAGGAAGGAATCCGGTTGTGCTGCTGCAGATGCACCGGGGCGTTTCCTCTCTCTTAGCTCCTCCCAGCAGTTATTCCTCCTCTGATCACTGCTATGGATGCATGTGTCTCCAGTCGTCTGCTAGGGATTCCCACACAGCGGGTTGACATTGCCAACAGGGGTGTCTTACCCATAGAGGCTAGTGGCACGGGGTGCCAAGTTCTGGAGGGCGCCAGGGAAGAGGCGGAGGCTGGACGTGGCGCCTCCCGGCATGAGCTCGCCGCCCTCGCCCGCCTCCGCCATACCACGCCGAAGCAGCGCCATGCCCGGAGCCTCCGTCTGCTGTGGCCACTGCGTCACAAAGCAGCCAGCTAAGCCGGGAGGCACCACGTCCAGCCTCCGCCCCTTCCCCGCCAAGGAGCTGACCTCCAGCTGCTGCCCGCCTCCTCCAGCCCTGCCGGCAGGACACCTAGAGGTCGCGCAAGACGACGGCCGGTTGTTGTGATGGCGAATCACTATGCGAATTTCACAGGCAGAGTGTACATTTTGCAGGAGACAAATTGGTACAGGGTTACCGATCTGATGCGTGCATTACGTCGATCGGATGCGAGCTGTTGAACCAGAGCTCGGTGGATTAATTGCTGTATGGAGTTGGCCCTGAGTTTCCCCGGGTGTTGAATCCAGAACGTCTGAACGCAGGGTACTTGCCTGCCAGCTAGCCCCATTGGAGTGATCATCCACGGAGACATGCCACCTCTGTTTTTACAGACATCTTAACATTATTCCAAAGACAGCTTGGCTTGCAATATTCCGCTCTGTCTCCTGCTTGTTCCCCAACCCTTTCTGTTCCTGGTGATTACGGAATAATCACTTGCCCAAAGTAGGAGACCTTGACACTGTGGCGGGTGATGTCAGAGCTCCTGATGCAGGGGGAAATCATGGTCTCAACTCTTTGGCCCTCTACTCTTGCCTGCCTATCGCCAATCACCTTTTTTCTTGGCTCTCTCACCCAGGTGGTATTCCGGAAAGCTGTCCAGGCAAGCAGCTGAGGAGGTTCTCTTGAAACGTGATTTCCGAGGAGCTTTCCTTATCCGGGAAAGCGAGAGCAGCCCAGGGGATTTCTCCATCTCAGTGAAGTAAGTCAAATCCCGAGGTGCGGCAGATAACAGGCTTTTTGTGTGTGGTTTGGAAGGTGCCTGTTTTGTTTGTCTTATCTTGTTTTCAGTAGTTATGGTGTGTGTGGTTCCCCCCCCCATTGATTTAAAAGCCCATTGAATTCTACCCAAAAGCTGCCAGGGTAGCTTACAAAAATCAGTACTAATATGGCTCACAATCTGAAACAGACACGGCACAAAAGGAAAAATGTGTGGGTGGGAGGAGGGAAGAGGAAGCTCAAATGCATGTTCCTCATGCTACAGTTCTTAAAAGTTACAGCTGGTGTCAGGAGTGGTTCTGGTTGTCTTAAAGAGCAATCCCTTCTCCATGGCATTTCATCCCTCCCTTCCACCACCCCAGATCAGATCCAGGACATTATCCACCTCAGGAAGGCAGGACTTCTCCTGTGATGGCCGCTCCCTTTGACAGCTGCTCGAACTAGATGGACCTCAACATTGTTCTTGCTTGATGATCTGGGTTCTTGCATTGCAAAACTTGAACATCCCTTCCTTTTTCCAAACAATTAATGAAATTTAGTTGTGCAAAGTGATGGGACCTACGTGTTAACCCTAATGTTTTATAATAAAGGGGTTGATTGGAAAATTGAGTCAATTTTGGGGGTTTCAAAGGCTCAAAAGATGAGGGGCCAGATGGATGTTCTGTCGCTCCAGGTTTACCCGGTTAGACAGAAGAGATAAAGCCAGCAAAGGGGGGTACCGGCTTTCCAATGGCAATTCAAGTTCCAGCTCCCAGGGATACCGGCAGTGGCCTTCCAATGCACAAGGAATTTAAGTGGGCGTTTCTTCCCCTTCAATCTTCTTCTTCCTCTTCATTTACCTTGCCCTTCCTTGCAAGGTCTGCAAATGGGGGCCTTGGTGGGATTACCTGGTGGGGGAGTTTTGGTGAAGGGGTTAGGAGACTATTAGACTTTGAAAAGCTGGTTATCATTGGATCCAGTTCATTTTCAGCTTTCTTAAACGAAATTGTTTTCACTTGATTTAGTTTGAACTTTTTTACTTTTTTACTGAATTTTACTGAGTTCTATCGTCCTTACTCGGCTGTGCAAACCACTATTGTGAACAATGCATTTTATAGGGTAACCTAGTGGCCCCGGGGGGTGGGGTGGGGTTTTGGAACCAAGAAGGTGGGGCCCAAAAAAGTTTGGGAACCACTGTTTTTGAACAATTTTATATGACCAGGGAATCTTCCAAAAAGCAGGCGCAAAACCTGCACATGCATGGGGGGGGCAGCTTCTTAGGGTGCTACCATGGAAGCTTGCTGGATTTACAATACCTTCAGTGCCCCCCCCAAAAGATATACTACTTACTTTTATTTATTTATTTATTACAAGGAGCTGAAGGTGGCATATGTTGTTCTCCCCCGTGCTCACAACAACCCTGCGAGGTAGGTTCAGCTGAGCATTGGAGAATGGCCCAAAGGTCACACCCAGTTAGCTTCATGGCCAGGTGGGGGAACCTGAAAACTGCTCTCTCCCAGAGGTGCTAGGCCGGTGCTGTGACCGCTACACCGCACTGTCTCTTTACTTCACCATGACTTCCACAAACAGAGCAATACGGGAGATGAAAGCCCAAAGCAAATGTACATTGCCTCATGACACAGATGTCTCAACCCACAGTGCTGGGTTTTCCACTGGCGCTGAAGTTCACACTTTCCCCTTCTGCTTCCAGCTTTGATCTGCAAGCAAGTGAGAGAGAGAGAGACCCAGTCATTAAGATCCAGGACAAGGTCTCCTGGTTTACTGTGCTCTCTGCTCTCTCTGGCAACATCCCCAATACCCTCCTCTCTGTCCTGTCCACGGGATGTGGATCATGTTCTCTTGCAGCGCAACACGTCCGAGTTGCCCCATCTCTGGCTGGCATCTTCTGTATAGGATGGGGGGGGCACCTGGCTTGCCAGCAGTGCATGTGGAAAGGATCTAGGGGGTCTTGGTGGACCACAAGCTGAACATGAGTCAACAGTGTGATGCAGCGGCAAAGAGAGCCAATGCTATTCGAGGCTGAATCCACAGAAGTCTCGTGTCCAGATCAAGGGAAGCTGTATAGCCCCCCTCTGTTCTGCCTTGGTCAGACTAACCCTGGAATGCTGCCCTGTGGGCTCTTGGGGGGACAAGGTCTTCCTCACCTGTGGGCAGAAGGGGTCCCAGCAAGGTGCAAGCCAGTAGATTCTTCTCTAGGGAGGGAGCCCCAAGCCACTGCTGAGAAGGCTTGTGAGGGTGGCAGGACCAAGAGAAGGGTCTCCCCTGAAGATCTCAGAGCCCAGACAGGTTTGTAGGGGGGAATATGTGCTCTTCCAGAGAAAATAATAGGGGATCACTGACCTCTTCCCACACCAGGATATGCTGTCTGTGATTTTTGTGCTGGCAAACGCTTCAACACTGGGGAATCTGCTTGGTCGGGGTCCCGGCTCTTGCTGCTGGGTGAAGAACTCCTCCAGTTTCTGCCAAACTCTTTAATGCACAGATACAGAGGAAAGACAAGGGTTAAACAGGAGCCGAGAGCTTGACTGCGCAAGCTACATGCCCCCTGCCCCACACTTTTGAAGAATGCTGCCCATTTGCAGAAGAGAATCCCTTTGCTTAAGGGCCAAACATGCACTGTCTCATTTGGCCCCAAGGCAGCCCAGAGCTTCGTTCTCCCCACAAACCGTGCTCACTGAATGCGTGTTTGTGGGGAGTGAGGTTGCTCCTTCTGACCCCATCCCTGACCTCCGCGCATGCAGCAGAAAGTGTGCTGGGGGCACCTGCAGGTGTAGGAGGACCCCCCCCTCCAAGATCCCCTTCACATCTCACGTGGGTGGGAGTCAGGGGTGGGACCAGGGGGGGCTCTGCGCTTCACCTGCCTTGAAGCTTTTTGGTGAACCTGTTTTAAAGCTGAAAACTGGGTAACCATCTCCTGGTGGGAGGGCCTTGGACAAAGTCTCCCACTAAAGCCAGAGCATCCAGCCAGGCCCCAATTCTGCATGCAAGGTTGTCATAGAAACGCAGAGTCGGAAGGGTCCTACCTTTCCCCCCACGGCGTATCTGATGAATGGCTCAACGATAGCTAGGAGGCTGCTGTACAAGGATCTGTGGAGAGAAGGAAGGCATCCTGGGCTCCCATCAGATGTCAAGGAAATAAACAACTATCTGACTTTCAGAAGACATCTGAAGGCAGCCCTGTTTAGGGAAGTTCTTAATGTTTGATGTTGTATTCTGTTTTTAATCTGTTGGGAGCTGCGCAGTGGCTGGGGTAGCCCAGTCTGATTGGCGGAACATAAATAATAAAGTGTTATTTCTATTTCTATTACCATTATTACCGGTATTTAGGCACCAGGCAAAAACATTCCTCTTTACTCAGCCCTGCAGCTATTAAATAATCCATGGCCTGTGAAAGTGTGCGGGAAGAGGACTGCTATCGTGTTACTTTATTGTTAGGCTGTCAGTATGCTTTTTATCATGTTTTTATCACTGATGTTCTGATGTATTATGTTTTCTAATGTTGTACACGGTCCTGGGATCTTTTGATAAAAGGTGGTATATAAACTGAATAAACAAGCAAGCAAGCAAACAACAACATGAAGAATCGAACAGAGTGCCTGCCCTGATAATGGTGAGCTTAGATGGTTAGAAAGTTGGTGTGAGATTTAATTTCTCCCAGCCTATTGTTTACCCTTTGGGACATTTCAAATACTTGCTGTAAAGATTTTCAGTGACAATATCACTCTCAGCTCCCCACCCCCCCACCCCCGGCAATCAGGCGGCTTATATATATATATTATGACAATATTTTTTATGCTGGGTCTTTATTTTTGGTAGGAGGTCTTGCAAGAAGGACCCAAGGCTAATGGCATCTTTGCAAGGCAAAACAATGCACAGTGTTCCCAAGACATGTCGCAAAAGAAATGGGACCCCCTTAGATCCTGAAGCCCCCCCTTTAACGTCCAGGTTGGGGTGAGAAGTCTGGATCTTGCAACTGAAGATACTGACCATCTTCCCCCAGATCTGAAGAGGTGGAGAGACAGGTGTCCTCTACCTTTGCGTTGGTGGAGGCATCCTTGTTCCTGATGGGAAGCAGAACACAGCACAGGGTTTGCAACATGACCAAGATCTCAGGGCTTAGATCTGGAAAAGCAGGGACTCCACTGTTGCTTATGAGAGGATTTGCTGAATACATTACATGCAATGTGAACTTAATATTGTGATCAGTTTCCTTTGACCTGGTTTTATTATTCTGTTCTTGATTTTAATTACAGTGGTACCTCGGGTTACGAACTTTATTTGTTCTGGAGGTCCGTTCTTAAAACCCAAAAACCGTTCTTAACCTGAGGCACGCTTTCACTCATGGGGCCTCCCACTGCCGCTGTTTTTTAGTGGTTAGCATGATGGAGTGGGAAAATCTCACTAAGAAATGTTACCATTCAATCTTCTTTCCTTTTCTTTGAGAGGGTTTCAACTTCATACTATAAGTATCCAGTCTCAGGCTTCACTTCTATGTTAAGCTGAACAAACTATAGCAAAATAAGGACAAAGATTAATATTTCAGTCTCAGTCATTGAGAGACAAGACTCACAGGTCTGTGATGTTGCAATGTTTCAGCACACCTGTCTGCACACAAATTTAGCGAATTTTCTTCCTTCTTTTTTAGGAGAATGCAGAGACCACCTTGCACAGGATGGGTAAGTGTTTGCCAGAACCCAACCTGACTATTGCCTAGTAATTCAAATTAACTTTCTGTCAACACCGTGTAGGCCTGGTGCTGGTACTTCATGGTGGCATCTTGAAGATGGGAGTCTTCCAACCCTGACCTTGGGGAGGACCAACAGGGAAATCCTAGGTCACCATTAGGTAACACTCCTACACCCAAACAGCTCCAATGCTACGTATCAGCCAAGCTTGAGACAAAGAGCGACCCCTTCCTTTTAGAGAGTCTTGCTGGCATCCAATCGTGCTTGCTAAATATATATATATATATATATATACTGAGAGCTTCTTACGCATTACAGATGTAGATTTTGCACAGGCAAGTATATTTGGAACACATTTATGCAAAACATAGCAGGTTGAAAATAAACATACATGCATTGGGATAAGAATATGTATGCATTAGATAGGTATATGTGGAATTGTCATTGTTAACTCTTTCTTTTACGCTGTCCAATTAAACTGGGTTTAAAAGGGGGGGGGAGAATGCTCAGAGCGGAAGACCCTGGAAAGATGAAAGGAATTACAGAAGGGTAGAGTGGGAAGGGGTCCTGAGGCTCATCTAGTCCAACCCCTGCAAGGCAGGAATCACAGGTCAGGAAGAATCACTGAAGTGTGGAATTGGAAGGGCTCCCAAAGGGTCATCTAGCCCAACCCGCTGTGTGGGGATCTGGCTGACCACGCTGGATTTAAGAGGGGCCCCCTTTGGCCTGACCTATATATCCCCCCCCCAATACAAAAATGGAAATTTGAAAGAGCTTTTAAAAATAACCGAAAAGGAAACTGACTTTCCTTACACAGCTCCATGCTGTCACTCAGGCTGTCTACAGAATTACAGTCACATTGTAATGGCCACTTACCCAGGGCTGTCGTGGGTGGCAGTTG
Organism: Lacerta viridis; assembly: GCA_900245905.1. Classification (NCBI taxonomy): domain Eukaryota; kingdom Metazoa; phylum Chordata; class Lepidosauria; order Squamata; family Lacertidae; genus Lacerta; species Lacerta viridis. Next base: position 9,080 of record OFHU01004039.1, read on the forward strand.
GGGCCCATGGCAACGGGGCCGGATCCCTGGGGGCAACGCTGCAGAGGCGGCCGGCAGTTGGGTGGGAATTCTCCATGGCGACCGAGCAGAATGTTGGGTCTCCCTGGCAGCCTTAGTTTGAATTCTGGCCATTCCGGCCAGACCTGGCGGACGGGGCTTGGGAGCAGACCTGAGTGGCGCGGTCTTCACTCTGGTCCACCCCATGGCCGTCAAAGGCCGGCTGCCCCCATCCCTGGGACTACAAGGCAGCTGAAGAGCAGAAAGAGGAGTTGGAGCTGTGCGGCAGTCGGAGGCAGAGAGCGCAGGTGACCCATTTTGTCAATGATTTTTGCCTTCGGGTAACACAAGGGGGGGGGTCTCCCCCTGGAATTAGGCAGGGCATGTGTGGGTGGGTGGGGGAGAGAGAGACTCATCTGGAGAATGCTTCCTGGAAAAGGGCTTCAGAAAAGTCTCTTGCAGTCACCGTTTTCTTGCCCTAGAAACCACGTGGCTGCGTTTCTGGGACTGGCAGTTGTCCCTCCGGTTGCCATTTTGCGCTTCTTCAGGTGTGTGTGTCTCACTGTTACAGTGGCGCAGCCCCTTCCTCTCGCCTCCACAATTGTGGGCAGGTGGTCCTTCGCCTTATCTGCACTTGTCCCGTCTGCCCTTAACAACCAAAGCCTTGGAAGACATGCACATCAGCAAAGCTCGCCAGTGTGCCTCCAGCGATTATAAGTTCATTTCCTTCTGGCAATGCGTCAGGGGGGGGGGGCGTTATTTCCAATTTCACAAAGGACCTAACGCAAAGAGATTTTTTTAAGGGGAAGCATTTTGCATGAAAGGGCTCTCAATTCGTTTCATGTCTGGCAATATCTCTACAGGGGGATTCTGTGTGTCACCTAAGGCGCAATAAATTTGTTAGAAAAACTTTTGCCTGGACTTGGAATAAATCTGCAGGACAAGCTGCGATTTTGATGCAAAACTGATGAAAAGCTCCACTTTATAGATACACGCATAATAAAATATGCATTTTTTTAAAAAGAAATTGCTTTACAGTCAAGAGACACACACACAGACTCTGTCTCATTCCTCTGTCCTGCCCAATTATGCCTCCAAGAAAGGTCGTTAATCAGCAGCACCAAACAGAACCAAAAAGTCTTTTCTTTAAAAAATCAAGTTGAAACACCATTAAAACTAGCATATTCATTGCAATATGACATTAAGCGGGCAGAAGGGGGAATATTCAATGTTTAATGAAGCAGTCAAGTGGCCTTGAGAGGGCTGAGCTGAATGGCTGTATATGGACTTACACCTTGCAGTGCAGCGGAGACGTTGCTGCCCGGCATCCTTCGATGGAGCTCAGGGAGGGCCTGTCGAAGCCACGAAGGGATGCTAGCAGATAGGGCCCAACAGAGCCGCAACATACACGGCCTGGCCAGCTTTTTCAGAAAGCGGCCAAAGCACCGTTGAGGCAAGCCCGTCCACCACATCCCTGGATGTGAGCAGGCCTGGGGTCAGAATCCGGTGGCAAATGGACCACCCAGTCCAGCATCCCGTTCTCCCGGTGGCCAGGAAGACCCCTGTGAGAAACCCACAAGCAGGACCCCAACGCAAGAGCCATCTCCCCTCCTGAGGTTTCTAGCAACTGGTACCCAGAAACATCACTCCTGCTGCTGCTGCTGACTCTGGAGACAAGAGCACAGCCATCGCAGCCAACAATGGCCCCCTCCTCTCAAAGCCGTCCGAGCTGGTGAGCATCACTGCCTCCTGCGGGAATGAGTTCCATAGGTTAACTGCACTGCTTGAAGGAGGACTTTGTAAAACCTTTCCCGAATCTTCCAACATTCAGCTTTTGAGGCATGTCCACCAAGTTTCAGTCTCACTCCGGCCTGCCCCATGGCCATCCAAGGGCGGCTGCCCCAACCCTTGAGACTGCAGACATTGTGCGCTTCTTCAGGTATGGGATATTTCACTGTTACAGTGGCTCCCCCCTTCCTCTCGCCTCCAAAACTGCATCATCACAAGAAGGGCCCCTCCCATGGGGACTTCCAAACTTAAACAGCTATTATAATGCATGTCAGCTTAGCAATATGATAGACCGAATGTCTCGTAATGGTGGAATTCAATGCAGTAAGTTGGAGAACATGGAAATAAACTGTATCCCTATAAAAGTAATACTTTTAAAAGTACAGTCATGCCTCTAGTTGCGTTAGGTTCGTGTTGCAGATTTTCGAGTTGCAAACCCGGAAGTGTATACTTCCAGGTTTCGCCGCGCGCTTTGCGCAGAAGCGTTCTGTGTACTTCGCGCATGTGCAGGAGCCCTCTAGTGCGTCACACAGAAGCGGTGCTCTACTTACAGACATTTTGGGGTGCGAACAGCCGGCACCCCGGAATGGATCACACCTCTAAGTAGAGGTACCACTGTAAACTAAATATCCTACAGACAGTGGCGTAGCTAGCCTCTGCGCTGCTGGGGGCGGCGGCAGCGCAGAGACACCCCCCTGGGGGAGGGGCACGTCGCGTGCGTCGTGACGTCGTCATGACGTCATGATGCACGTGTATACAGAAAGGGGGGGTTTCCCCCTTTCCAAGGCTTTTTTTCGGCGGGGGGTGGTGGCCAGCGAGGAGGGGATGACAAGTTTGACACCCCCCTCGCTGGTCGGCCCCCCCCGCCGAAAAATAGCCGCTGGAAGGGGGAAAAGGCGACATGCCCCCCCGTTCGGGTCCGCCCGGCGGGGCGAGAAGGTCCGGCCAAAGTGTCACCCCCCTCCCCTTGACCTAGGGGCGGCCCGCCCCCCCCCCTGCGACGCCCCTGCCTACAGATTCAAAAACCCATTTACTTACAAATTTTAAAATTTGGATAAAATAGGCAAAGTTCTTTGTCCCAGGCACATCACCCATAACGCCAATACTGTTTCCACCCGATCTACAAATAAATTTAAAACCTGTAACATAGATGGGTGGAACAAAAAAACCATTTTTTGCAAAAAAAGGAAGGCTGCTTACTATTAATGAGCTACAAACCTAATTGGGAAATCCTCAAATACCGTGCCTATTAGGACATCAACTAAGGTATACCGGTAATTTCTAATAAACTCTAAGATTAAAACTGAAGCCACAAGACAATTGACATCATACCTATATATATATATATACACACATAAAGAAATATAGCAACGAAAGGATTAATATCATCCCAGTATAAATCAACTAGAGGCGTATTTCCTCCCTTCCCAGAATAATAAGAGAGAATGATGGTGGGAAGCAAATAGAGATTTAGAAATTGAGGAAGAAGTATGGAATGGACTGTGGATCAAAGCCCAGTATAAATCCATTTCAGCAACGACAAGAGAAAGAGGCCTCAAAATCGAACTTGGCTGGTCTTTTAACACCTAGACGTCTAGATTATATAAAACCCAAGAGCTCTCCTATGTGTTGCAGAGGGTGTCCTACTGTTGGGACATATGCTAGTGGCCAAAATTGTGGTAACCTTTTGGAAAAAGTGTATTTCCAAGGTTTGGTGGCTTATAACACCACTTCTTTTTGGAGGAATACCATAAAATTATATATCAATGGAAAGACGATTCAATGAAGAATGTAATGCAACAAAGTTTGTTCAATTACCCGTATTCTATCAAAGGTTGTAGCTAAATAACCAGAAAAATAAAGCATAACTTTCTTAGGTTGATATGCAGTAGCTTTCCTTCATCTGAATGTAGCCAATGAGCATGAGTGTCTAGAGAGCCAATCAGGTGTCCATCTTGTTTGGGCAATGATTTAATCAGGTCACAGCAGGATTCAGCTGAGAGGAGGACATTTCTCAGTGGGTTATCCAAGTTGGATGGTCTTTTTAGTGTTCTTTCATTTAGCGAACTTGTAAAACGTAATTTCCACCCTCCCTTCCTCAGGTGGGTGGGGTTTGCAGCACCGGGCGCAATCACCTGGGCAGGTTCCTCCCCCCGGCTCAGGTTGACCCTTGACCTGCTCCTGGCCGGGGTGGACAAAGGACAGTGGCCAGGGGTGTTTTTCTTACAGGTTCAGGAGAGCTAGGAGAGCGTCCACCGGATGCAGGTAATTTTTTATTTTATTTTTATTCAATGCTGGGGGGGCCCTCTTTCCAGGTGGCAGCATGGGGGGGTGCAGGGCCCCCTCGCTGCCGCAGCTCGTCATGGGGCCTCCCGCTAGGCCCAAGAGGGCTGCGGGAACCTCCTGGACTGGGCCACTCGGCCGCCTCTTTAATGGCAGCGGCGCGGGGGGGGGGGCAGGCGCAGGGCCCTGTCACCGCCGCTCACCGTGGGGCGTCCTGCTAGGCCCAAGAAGGCCGCAGGAGTCCCAGTACCGGACTGCTTTCTGTTCGTGGGGAGGGGCTTTGCGATCCCTCCTCCAATTGGGCCTTTTGGTGGGCTGTTGCCTAGGCCACAAGGGGGGGTCTCTACTGGGGGGCCCATCTGTAGTGGAAACTTGCGGAAGATCTTTGTAATCACGAGGAGTCATATCCTCCTTTTTCCATCCTCAGTCTTGAAATTAGCAAAGTAAAGTTGCTGGTGAGGAAGATACAATTAGTTGAGAACACATTCAGCTGCCAATGACCTTAGTCAAGCCACACCCAGGTCCAAACAGAGGGTGGGCCATATGGGTCATTTGGCCCGGGCCTCCGATTCCAAAGGGGGCCTCCATCAGGATCACTTGTCTAATTTCAGCCTATTGGACGGCAGCTTCGTTTCTTGATTAGCTCCTGAACCCCAGAGACAAACGGTAGGTGGGCTTACCTGGCTAGTTCCCACCCATCTTTCTATAGCTGGGGGTTGGGCAAAGGTTGGTAAAGGCCTTTCCGGCCCAAGCTCATCTTTGTTTTCTTAGCAGCTACACTACTCTTGGTCTTTGTTAGGTAAGTGTTTCTTACCTAATTCTGGGGCTGGGATGTGACCTGCTGGGCATCCTGAGGATGCTGGGGGCTGATTCTGGGCAGTTGTGAAGGCCTCAGAGGCCTCCCATGGCCTGGAGGCCAATTGCGGAGCCTCTGCAGGTCCAGGGGAGTTCAGGGCTTGCCTCTGGGAGGCTGCAAGGCTCTGGAGGCCCATCGTGGAGTTTGGGGGTTGCCTCTGGGAGGCTGCAAGGCTTCGGAGTCCTATCGCTGAGCCTCCGCAAGCCCAGCAGAGGTCGGGGCTTGGCTTTGGAAGGCGGCAAGGCCTCTGAGAGCTCGGGAAACTCACTTCCAGGTTGAAATCTCAAAGAGCAAGCTGCTAGGACCTGGCAGTGCAAATGGTATCACAAGCCAGGGCTTAAATGACTCTAGATAGTCGTAATGTACTCATGAGGTTCTGACAGACAACACACTTCAGCCAGATTACGGAGTTTCATTTTTTTTAAACAGATTTTTACAGATCAGTTCCGTAGAGCGTAGACATGAGTAGCACAGGGAGTAAGTTCGAAAGTGGTGCATCAAAGAGAAAACGCGCTAAACAACAAGACGCAGCTGTAAAACAATCAAAATCTATTACTGCATTCGTGGTCAGAAGTCAACAAGTCAACCCTGTTAATCATCTTGCTGAATCAGGAACTTCCGTTATAGAGGTTAATAATATTGAAGAAACTGGCGATCAATCAACCGAGCGAGCTGTGGAACTACAAGCGCCTTCTCAACAACCTGAAGATAATAATACAGAATCTTCAGTTGAAATAATCCCTGCCCCACAGCCACAAATCGATATTGGGTTAATTAATAAGAGGAATAGAAATGATACTGAGAGACTTTTAAAAGTTCAGGACTTTGAGGTACCAATGAATGTTCCGAGTGATAAGGACAATAATTCATTTCCAAGTCGTCTTTTTACTGTAATAATGAAAAATGGCGAAAAACATAAACGAGACTGGTTGTGTTGGAGCCAAGTTAAGCAATCGCTGTATTGTGTACCTTGTTTTTTGTTCTCTAAAGGGGGAGTTACGGCTAATGTGAGTGCATTAACAGATCATCCAGGATGGAGTATAGAGAAAGGATGGAGAAGATTAAAGGATCGCATTCCTAGCCATGAAAATTCTAACTTACATAAAGAAAACTATATTGCATGGAAAATGTCAAGTAGAGCTGCTCTGTGTGGTTCTGCAGTTGACAATTATGTTGTTGATCAGCTCAAGACTGAAAGTACTAAATGGAAGAAAATACTTCAACGCATCCTCAATATTATCCTGTTTTTATCTGAGAGAGGTCTCCCTTTCCTTGGTTCTTCTGAACGACTTGGTGATAGTCACAATGGTAACTTTTTGGGTTTAGTTGAGCTCCTCAGTAAATACGATTCATTATTAGCGGAACATGTTGCACAAGTACGAAATGCACAGGAGAATGGTGTAAGGCTCCAAGTACACTACCTATCAAGTAGAATTCAAAATGAGTTTATTGAAATTTGTGGATCATTCGTCCAGAGGAGTATCATTCAAGAAGTACTAGAAGCTAAGTATTTTGCGATTGCTGTTGATGCAACCCCTGATTGCTCTCACCAAGAACAGTTATCATTCATCATCAGATATGTGAGGAGGGAAGCTAAAAGTTTTGTGATTGAAGAGCGCTTTCTTGGTTTTCATGAATTTTCCATAAAGACTGGAGAAGAAATTGCCACTGAAATATTAGAAGTCTTAGAGAGGCTCAATTTGAACTTTCAAGACTGTGTGGGTCAAGCATATGACAATGGGTCTAACATGGCTGGAAAGTATGCAGGTGTACAGGCTATCCTAAAAGGAAAGAATGGGAACTGTATTTTCTCCAGTTGTGCCAATCATACTCTGAATCTCGTTGGTACCAATTGCGCTGAAGCCTGTAACGAAGCTATTACCTTCTTTGGAACCATTCAGAAAATGTTCAATGTCTTCAGTGCAAGCCCTTCACGTTGGGAGGTACTGAAGAAAAATGTTCCTGCCTCACTTCATGCAGTCTCGAAAACAAGATGGTCAGCAAGAATTGATAGTGTAAAACCAATTGCAAACCATTTTGATGGTATTCGAACTGCAGTATCTGAGATCAGTGAATTTAAAAATTTAACTGCAGAATGTAAAGCTGATGTTCGGGGAATAAAAAAATACTTGAACACTTTTGAATGTGTTGTAATGTCAAGTATTTGGATCAAACTCCTCACAATGATACATGAGATAAACTTGGTAATAGAATCACGCAATGCCACATTGGATGTTGAAAGGGACAACATAGATCAACTGCGTACAGACATTTCGAATTTTAGAGAGAAATGGAATAACATACTTCAAGAATGTCGACATGTATCAGTCAAACTAGGTGTTTCAGATACTTTTATTACTCGCAGGGGATGTCTAACTCAAGAGGATGCTGAAAAAGACTTCAGAGTGAATGTATTCTTCAGAATAATTGACTTAGTTATTGTTGGACTGACATGGCGATTTTCTGCTGTTAGGGAAATATGAAACTTCATTGAAACTTCAATGAGGACGAACTGATACAAAAATGCACTGTTTCACTTGCGATACTCAAAACATATTTCCCGTGATGAAATTCAGAGTGAAGTGCTCCTCCTTAAGCGGATTTTCGATACAAATTTCAAACTTATTTCTCCGTCACCGAAAGAAATTGCTGATCAAATACTAAACTTGAATTTGGAAAACGTTTTTCCAAACCTTCTAATTGCATTACGCATTTTCCTATCATTACCAGCTACAGTGGCCTCCAATGAGAGAAGTTTCAATATATTAAAACGGATTAAGTCTTTCTTTTGATCAACAATGGCTCAAGAATGCCTAAATGGTTTAGCAATGATAAACATAAACCATGATAAGGCGAAGTTGCTAGATATTTCCTGCATAATTCAAGAATTCGCAGAAAAGAAAGCTAGGAAAGCATTTTTAAATGTAAATACTTAAAACAATCCTTTTCCCTATGTATTTTTAAAAAGCACTGTTGTTTTTTTATTCCATCATCCAATGTTTATTGGGGGGGAACCTTTAGTCCATAAAAAACAAGACCCTTTCTTTCTCAACCCCACCCCCTCCCCACCACTTGATTGTGATGCTGCAGCATTCTACAATAACTGCAGCTTCCAGTTCAAAAAGACTCAGTCCTGAAGATGGGGTTGGAACCACTGCCCCCAAATCACATTTGCTGGTGCCTGTCCAGGAGGATACCATGGTTAACGGCATCAAATGCCAATGAAGTAACAAGAAGCAGGAGCAAGGTCACACTCCCTATCCCACACTCTGCAAAGGCCATCCATCAGGACAACCAAAGCAGACTTAAGTTCTGTGGCCAGGACTCAACAGCAGATTGCAACTCAAGACTATGCTTCCTCCATAGTCACATCCTTCTGGGCATTGTACTCTTCCATGCTTGCCTCAAATTTGCTGAGTGTGTGCTGGCAGACACCCATGAGGTCCTCCAGCCCCTTCTGGAACATATCAACAGCCGGTAGGCCTCCTTTGGTCTGGATGCGGAGGTTTATTTTTCTTTCAGAAGGATGGGCGATGCTATATCCACAGAACTCCACATCAGGGTTGTTCATGATCATGTATTGAAGGGAGTTGCCAAGGGTGTGGGTCCTCATTGTGGAACACAAACGTAAAACAGTTCTTATCTGTCCCATCTGCCCGTACCACCTGCAGCACTTGCGGCTTCTTCCTGTCCTCCTTGTCCCCCATCCTCTTCCTTGTGAGGCTGCCAAGCGCAGAGGACATAAAAAGCACTGTCGGCTGTGGTGAGGACTGCAGGGCCTGCTCCCTTCCAAGGCCTTTTCCAGCTGGCCTAGGGGGCGGGGCCCAAACCTCACACTCCCAGCCATAGAAATGACACTCTAGTGCTTAGAGGGGCTAGAAAATGTCCTTAAACTGTCGATGGCATTTCAATTTTTCCCTCCTTTTTTTTTCCTTTTGGGTTGTTGGGGGGGGTGGCTGGGTGGGGTGGATATTTTGTTGGGGATTAATTTTAGTATAATTGTTCTGTTTTTGTTTTATTGGTTGTTGTATAGTTTTGTTTTGTTTTAAGGGGTGGGATCAGGGCTGCCTGGGAGTGGGCCTCAGCCAACAGAATGGCTGGGGCATGTTCCACAGGGGGGGATGCACTAGTACACCCGATCTCAGTGATCATGGGCAGGAGGAGGAGTCACGCTAAGACCAGACCATGTCATTACCGAGGAGGCAGGCTTAGTCGTTGTTTGAGGACTATCCCTGCCTCCGGGTCTGGTCCTGACCGGACGGATACTGGAATCAACAAGGGATACCCACATGACCTGAAAGTGCTGCTGTGTAATGCCAGGTCAATGATGAACAAAACTACTGCCATCCACGACTTGATTGTGGATGGAGGATTTGACCTGGCATGTGTAACAGAGACTTGGTTGGATGAAGCAGATGGGCCTGTCCTTGCCGCTGCTTGCCCACCAGGTTTCTCTTACGCACAGCAACCCAGGCCATCTGGGCGGGGAGGGGGGGTTGCAGTGATTTTTAGGAAGTCATTAGTTTGCACCAGGCGTCCTATTGGGAAGACCGAGTTTTCTGAGTGCATGTTCTGGAAGTTGGGCAATAGGGGCAGTACAGGATTCCTTTTGGTGTACCGACCTCCCCGCTGCACCAAGGATTCCCTGCCCGAGCTGCTTCAGGTCGTGGCGGATGTGCTCCTGGAGACACCTAGCTTGGTTGTCTTAGGGGACTTTAACATCCATGCCGACACGACCTTACAAGGGGCCGCTCGGGACTTCGTGGAAAGCATGGCCTCCATGGGGCTGTCCCTGAATAAGTTTGGCCCAACTCATAGCCGCGGACATGCCTTAGACCTGGTATTCACCTCTATGGATGTTGGTGATCTGACATTAAGTAAAAGCGAAACAAAAGAAGTGCCATGGTCAGATCACTTCCTGGTGCAACTGGACTTCTCCGCGACCTTTCCCCTCTGCCGGGAGGTAGGACCAATTAGGATGGTCCGCCCCCACTACTTAATGGATCCAATGGGCTTCCAGAGAGTGGTGGGGGATGTTTTATCCCATGTTGATGGCCTTTCAGTTGATTCCCTGGTGACCCGCTGGAACGTGGAGTTAACCAGGGCTATTGACTGTCTGGCTCCGAAGCGCCCTCTCCGATTGCATGGAGCCCGGACAGCCCCGTGGTTTTCCCCGGAGCTGAGGGCGATGAAACAGTCGCTGAGACGGCTAGAGCGCCGGTGGCGGAAAACTCATTCTGAATCAGACCGGACACAGGCTAGAGCTCAACTTCGAGCCTACCAAGTGGCAATGGCAACGGCGAAGAGGACCTTCTTCACCGTTTCTATTGCATCTGCAGAAAACAGCAGCAGGAGACTCTTCCAGGTGGTTCGCAATCTAGCAGAACCACCTTCGTCATCGGGGCCTGGTAGGGACCCCAAGATCTCCTGCAATGCTTTTGCAAAGTTTTTTGCAGATAAAGTCGCTCAGATTCGGAAGGAGGTAGATTCCACCGTGGGAGCAGGGCCGGGGCGGGAGAGTGCTAGAGCTCTGTCTAGTCATGTTTCATGGGATCAATTTCAATCTGTTACCTCCGAGGATGTGGACAGGCTGCTTGGACGAGTGAAACCGACCACCTGTCTCCTTGATCCTTGCCCATCCTGGCTTATAAAAGCTAGCCGGGAGGGGCTGGGCGATGGGCTCGCGGGGTGGTGAATGCTTCCCTCTGCGAGGGAGTCTTCCCATACCCGCTGAAAGAGGCGGTCATTAAACCGCTTCTTAAAAAAACATCTTTAGACCCGGCCAATATGGCCAACTATCGCCCAGTCTCAAATCTACCATTCTTGGGCAAGGTGATTGAGCGGGTGGTTGCTGAACAACTCCAGGCACGCCTGGAGGATGCGGACCATTTGGATCCCTTCCAATCGGGATTCAGGCCTCATCATGGGACTGAAACTGCCTTGGTCGCGCTGGTCGATGATCTCCGGCGGGCTAGGGACAAAGGTGAGAGCTGTTTCCTAGTTCTGCTGGATCTCTCAGCGGCCTTTGACACCATCGACCATAACATCCTTCTGGACCGGCTAGAGGGGTTGGGAGCTGGGGGCACTGTTATACAGTGGTTCCGCTCCTTCCTCCTGGGCCGTGTTCAGAAAGTGGTGGTGGGGGATGAGTGTTCAGACCCCTGGGCTCTCACTTGTGGGGTGCCTCAGGGTTCCGTCCTCTCCCCCATGCTTTTTAATATCTATATGAAGCCACTGGGAGAGATCATCAGGGGGTTTGGGCTGGGTGTTCATCAGTATGCGGATGATACCCAGCTCTACCTCTCTTTCAAATCAGAACCAGTGAAGGCGGTGAAGGTCCTGTGTGAGTGCCTGGAGGCGGTTGGAGGATGGATGGCGGCTAACAGATTGAGGTTGAATCCTGACAAGACAGAAGTACTGTTTTGGGGGGATAGGGGGCGGGTGGGTGTGGGGGACTCCCTGGTCCTGAATGGGGTAACTGTGCCCCTGAAGGACCAGGTGCGCAGCCTGGGAGTCATTTTGGACTCACAGCTGTCCATGGAGGCACAGGTTCATTCTGTGTCCAGGGCGGCTGTCTACCAGCTCCATCTGGTACGCTGTGCTGGCCCCAGGGGTTTGTCCATGAAGCAAGGTCCAAGTCCAGTCCTGGGTCTAGGAGTCCAAAGGAGGTCAGTCCGGCGGGGAGTGAGGCAGGGAGCAGGTCAAGGTCCAAGGCAGGTGCAGGCACGAGGTTGCAGGTTGAGCATACGCTTGCAACTAAGTTGCTCACGCAACTTGGGCTGGGTCTGGCTGGCTTTTATCTGGCCCTATGCTTAGGGCGGCCCCGATCCTCCGGAGACTCGCCTCTCCTCCGGGCCTGGAGGCGAGCACTCCTCCTGTAAGCACTTAGCTCTCTTCGCCTCTCTGTCCTGAGCCTCTGCAGCTCAGGAGAGGCTGGTGGGTTACTGGACCCAGGGGCTGCCTCAGCTTCCTCTGAAGAGGCTGGGAGTGGAGCACCTGCAGGCAATGGGTCCTCCCTCCCATCAGGAGCCAGAGCAGACTCTGCTGATGCCTGCACCTGGGGATCCAGCACAGGTGGGGATCCTTCAGGCTCAAGCCCTGGCCCCGGCTCAGCTGGTTCTGGAGGCGGGGAATCCTGTGCAGGCTGGGATCCCTCAGGTTCAGCATCAGAGTCTGACTCCCAGGCCATCACACACGCAGGCTGAGACCCTACCTGCCCGCGGACTGTCTCACCAGAGTGGTGCATGCTCTGGTTATCTCCCGCTTGGACTACTGCAATGCGCTCTATGTGGGGCTACCTTTGAAGGTGACCGGAAACTGCAATTAATCCAGAATGCGGCAGCTAGACTGGTGACTGGGAGTGGCCGCCGGGACCACATAACACCGGTCCTGAGAGATCTGCATTGGCTCCCAGTACGTTTCCGAGCACAATTCAAAGTGTTGGTGCTGACCTTTAAAGCCCTAAACGGCCTCGGTCCTGTATACCTGAAGGAGCGTCTCCACCCCCATCATTCAGCCCGGACACTGAGATCCAGCGCCGAGGGCCTTCTGGCGGTTCCCTCACTGCGAGAAGCAAAACTACAGGGAACCAGGCAGAGGGCCTTCTCGGTAGTGGCGCCCGCCCTGTGGAACGCCCTCCCATCAGAAGTCAAGGGAATAAACAACTACCTGACATTCAGAAAATACCTGAAGGCAGCCCTGTTTAGGGAAGTTTTTAAACTGTGATATTTTAAATGTATTTTAATATTTGATGGAAGCCGCCCAGAGTGGCTGGGGAGACCCAGCCAGATGGGCGGGGTACAAATAAATAATAATAATAATAATAATAATAATAATAATAATATATTTTTCCATTTTGTCTTTATATGCAGATACGGTTCAAGCCTTGAAATAAAATTATTTGTCAGCATAACTTTTGTAAGAATTATTTATATACTTACTTATTAATAAGACTTCAGTGATTCCCAGAGAGAAAAAACGGGGGCCACATTATCTACTTGGCCCGGGCCTCTGTCTGGCTCTGCAAGGCCCTGGCCACACCCAGGTGCCTGACCAGTCAGGAATGGTACCTGATAGCCAGGTGGAATCAATCAAACCTATTAAGTTAACTATATAAACGAAGGAATGGAGGGGACCGATTGGGCTTCGCCACAGACCAGGTACCGGGTGCTGTGGGTTTCCTGGCGTGGGGGTCTCTCTCGCCGCTCCTTTGGGGCCCCGGGCGGCAGAAGGGGAGATTGTGCTTGGGCTTTTATCAGGTATGCTACATTTGTCTGCTGCTGATTGTATCTAGAAATAAAAGCATATTTGTTCTTCTTCCATTGGTGTGTTCATTGGATCCAGATCCCAAAAGAACCCTGCCCCTTGGCAGAACACCATCCCTTGGGGGCGATTGGCGTGTCCCATTCACAGGGTGGTTAGCGTGCGCCCATCAGGCGCTTGGAATCAATTTGTTGCCACCTAGTCATTGCTTTGACTAGGGCCTTGCGGGGGCAATAGGGCCTTGGGAAGGTCCACCCTACGGGATGCGCATGGATGTGAGCTAACCTATTATTTCCTTTTCTCACAGTTTAGTGTGTGCGCGCACAGTTAGGTTAGCTGGTCCTGTCATCACCCCCCCTCAATCTGCATAAATAAATACAAGCTAACTTAAGCCTTGTAACAAATAGTATTTAGTTGAGCTTACGTATACGCATTAAATAAAAATTAAATAAATAAAATAATTATAAGAGCTAGTGCAAGGGAGTAGTAGAGAGGTTGGGAAAGTTATCTAGTCTTGCCTGTTGCTGCTTGCTCGCTGTAAGGTGTGACATGTCTCAGGCGGTGGTCGCTGAGCGTGCAGCTGTAGCCGAGGACACCCCTAAAGCGAAAGGCACCCCGAGCAATGCTGTGAAAGCAGCTAACAGGATTTAAAAAAGGGCTTTGTCTTCAGGCAGTAAGGTCCCAGCTATGAAGCTAGTAATGCCAAAAAAAAGAGAGCAAAGGATGACCCGTGTGACGGCCCCTCTACTTCTGGTGCCAAGCCCTACAGGGCTCGCTCTTCGAAGGTAAAGCTTGCTTCCCCAGAGGAGCTTGCTACGGAGAGCAACGATTCCATCCAGCGAGGACGAGGTGCAGGATTTAGCACGTCAGTGCCACATCCTGCAGCACCGCCTGGCTCGTGCTAAGCAGCGTTTAGATAGGTGTAAGTCCCCTCAACGACGCTCTCGTGAGGGTAGCTGCAGCCATAGGTCCCGTTTCAAGTTCCTCTGACAGCTCCTCCAGCCCTGATTCGCGCAGAACACGACGCAGGAAGAAGAAATTGCGCAGATCAAGGAAGCATGGGTGTAAGTGCCAGAGGGACGCCTCAGATTCCTCGGATTTTTCAGGTACGTCCGATTCCTCCAGCATGAGTCAGAAGAACTTTGTAAGGGGTACTGGGTTACCACTCACAAGGCTCCGGGCCTTCCTAGTTGGATTTGGGAATGACGCACCCGGCGACATCGCCGCACCTTTGGGGCCAGTGAACCATGGGGAGAGGATGGGCAGGACGCAAAAGGCATGGTTCGAGCATCTAATTTCAAGCGAACGGATCAGCCACCTGGCATGAAGTTAAAAAAGAATATTCGCAACCGCATCCTAAATGGGGAATTTGTGGGTATCTTTTCATTGCTCTCCCTGGCTGTCAATCGTAGTGCCAAGTTTAAACCAGAATCGCGTCATAAGAAAGACAAAGCGGTAGACATTTGATAATTGGTTAATCGCCTACACAGCGTACATGGGGTTGGTGTCCACTGCGTATCCTGACAGGGCCTGGCATCTGGCTAACTACCAAGCCATTATCTTAAAAGCCAGAAAAAAATAAATGGCAGGGGACGAGGCGGCATTAGCATATGACGAAGAGTTTCGCGAGAGGGCTGCCGCATGCAAGTACGCTCTACAGGTTAAAGAATTCACAAATGTGAAAGGGTACAAGTTTGTAATACATTCCTTTGCGACATGTGCCACGTCCCGAGTTGTGTATGTTATCAGGTGCCCGTGTGACTTGTTGCATGTTGGATATACCCTTAGGCGCATAAAAAATTAGAATTTCTGAACATAGATCTAGAATAAGAAACTGTGTGACTGATGCTCCTCTTGCTGCACACTTTTTAGAAGCATCACACGCAGAATAAGATCTCTCCTTTTTTGTTATTTGGACTTATTCTGGCCCACTGGAACTAGCAAAGACAAGATTATTGCAAAAAGAAGCCAGATTTATTTTCTTGCTTAATACGTTACATCCTGCTGGTCTTAATACAGATCTAGACTATAACTGTTTTTTATAATCCAGATCTTGTCTCTTCTCCCTCATTGCTTTTTTGAGTCTGATACTTGTTCTATGTACATTCCTGGTCTTTAAGTTTGAAACATTTTAAATTTTCAATTTAATTAACAGTATTTTTGTTTGTCCCTTTAAGGGCTTTCCAGAAGAATCCTAATTAGTAACACCTGTAACTCTCGGTTATATACCTATATATGGTTAGCCTTCCTTGGTATGTTTGTTCCACCCTCTATACTCCTGTTGTTCTGTGTTTGCGCATTCACTTCGAGTGCGTATTTGTGCTGATGAAGCCTCATTTAGGCGAAACAAGGACTGTAACCCGGGTAACCTTGTCCCGCTTTGTTTGAAGTATTCTTCATGACCTTTTTCATCTAATTTTGGAGTGGCGTAACTACAGAGCCATCGCCAACCAGTACGACCTGCATCACACCCCTCTGGCAATGTTCATGTTGCAGACTGGCAGGACTATAATAATGATTACATCCATGCTTTATTTGTGTCTGCCTTGGGACCTTGATCTGTAAATTGCGGATCCCATGATACTTATGGATACATGTTGATGGCATATATTTACAGTTGAATGGTTGTGCCTATCTATTATTATGTTTGAGATTTATATTACATTTGTTTATATGTACAGTTGATGAGAATTGTGATTATTTATCAGCCGGTTACGACCTTTGTGTGTTTGGCATTACCCAGTTCTATGCAACAAACATTAACAAATACATTAACTGGAAGAAACAGGCTAGGGGGGGGGAAAGGCATATATAGCAAATGTTCTTTACAAGTTTTCTTAGTTCAGAAAAGTGATAAACTCCCGGACCGAGGCTAGTGGGTGGGCATGCTGTGTAAGTGTGTGCTTTGCAGTCCCCTCCCACTGCGCCTCTACATCCTGCATATCCTTAGCCCACAGACTGAGAGGGTTGCCTGCCAAGGCCTATGCCAAGTTTTCCCACTTCTGAAGTTCAATAAAGTTGTTGCCAATTTGAACCCATATTCTGGTATCGTCTCACATTCTTGGTGAAGGGGTGGGCACCTCGGGCAGGGGTTTTGCACGTGTGACCGCAATAGAATTAAAGAAACGGCGCAAAGAGTTGACTGGTTACCCAGAAAACGATGTGAAATAGTACTATTAAGTGAACAAGGCTACAGCTATTAGGAAATTGGAAGAAAAATTGGTGGAAACTTAACCAAAGGCGGCATTTCTGAATTTCTGAAAAAGTGTAAGGAGACTCAGTCACTACAAAATCAGACTGGTAAAGGCAGGAAATGGTGCACAACAGCAAGCAACGATACAAGAATGGAGAGACTGCCTGCGTGACATGGATTTGAGAGGCAGGGAGACACTTGGTCGCAAAGCACTTCACCTCTCGGCAACCCTCCAATGCCGCCATTAAGAACAGCAGTACTTCTGTTCATTAAAAGATTAATTAGGATTAATGCACAGAGGCGTGTTGGTAATGATGGGACAAGATTAAGGACTGCCAAACTAAAACAGTTACCAGGTTGTAAGGAACATTCCTTTCAGGTGCATAACAAAGGAGCCTTATACACACTGAAACACCCTCATGGTAAACATATTTAGGGAAAGGGCAGCCAAGGACTCTCAGGAGATGCTCTAAGGCAGGGGTCAGCAAACTTTCAGCAATTTGTCAATTTTGGCCTTGCTGGACTACACAAAAACCTTAAAAGCTCAGCCCAGAATTGAGATACGTCAGCAAGGATCATGTTTCATTTACCAGGTTGTCAGACATCTTCTAGTCCCCAGCCCCCCCAAAAGCACAACAGGATCAAGCTTGTGCAATGGATGCCTTAGCTTTTCATCCTGCTACATCACAGGCGGCCTCAGCTAAACAAATCCTAGATGTTCCCAAACAGGAAATAAGCATTCATTTAACAAGAGGATCAATACCTATTGCCAGAATCACTGGTATGTACAATCTGAGATATTTGAACAGATAGTGAAGGAGGATACATGGGAAACCAAATGCCAAAAGATTTTATATAAATGGACAAGTTATAGGAATTGGATAGCATGGGGGGGAGCCAACCCAAGCATTCAAATTAGAATGAATAATCTGTGCACATGGCTAAAGATCTGAAGAGAATAATTTTGGAGGGGAGGGGATAAATGAGGAGGGAGAAGGGGGACTGAGGATAAATGAGTAGGGACAGAAGTATATACTGCTGTATACAGTATACCGTCTCTACCCTGTGGCGCAAGTGGCACGTTGCGCCAGGGCACCAAGCTGCGGAGGGCGCCTGGTTGGGAGTTCAGGCTGAGTTGGAGTAGACCGAGACTCCAGGGAAGAGCTGAGCTGAACAGAGCTCAGAAACAGCCCTGCAGTGCCCGAAGCTGCCACTGGGGGGCGCGGGGAGTCCTCGGCCCCCACCAGAGTCAGCGGAGAGTGGCGGACCTGCTGTGCTGGGGGGGAGAGCTGCTGGGGGCAGAGAAAGGGCTGGCTGGGGGGGATGGCTGGGCACCCACCCACCCTGCCACCCACCCCTACCTTGCCCCTTAAGGGGAAGCAGCCAGCGCTTGCCCGCACACCCTTCTCCGCATAGCGCCTTCTCCGAGGAGACCCAAGTTGCAGCAGAACTTAAGCTGCCGGGAGGAGGGTGGTGGTAGACTTGTGGCTCAGTCATTGTCTGACGGCCCAGAAAGGAACATTGCAAGAATCAGCTGCGAATTTACTTGGGAGTAAGGGGCCTTTAACTCTTCCGCAGGCCTTCCTTCCAAGTAAAATATGCCCAGGCTAGGTCGGTAAGGATGGCATCGCTTATGCGTGAGATTGTATTATAGTAAAAAGAGCCCCCGTCCATGCCAAGACGGAATAATAGCGGCAGTGGTGGTTTACTGTAAAACCTACGGATTTGTGTGATTATAATTATTATTAGGGTGACCAAGGTACATCATATTGGCGGAAATATTTTAAGCGCTTGCAACCTGTTGATACCCGTACCTGCAGTTTTTCACGTGTTGGTTAGGATGCTTGCAGCTGGACATGCCATGATGCCAATTTTGAAAAATAAAAGCCTTAAAAGTTTGCTACAGTGTATCAAATGACAGATTGACAAGTAGCAGTTTCAGTGTTGGAGAAAAATTCCTGTTTGACTTCTCAGCAAAATGTTCATTAATTTGTATTCTACTCTAAATATAATCCCCAGTGTTTTAAAGCAACTTTATTGTACCGAGTCAGCAGTATGAAAGCAGCATGGGAGATCATAACGGTTAGGGGAGAGGGGGGCACCTTTCAACAATTTTTACTTTATAATTATTTGTGAAGTATTACTGTTCTAAAAACTAAAGTTCTTCCGCTTTTGAGATGGAGGCGTAGGCACACACGCTGAGAAGCTCCGCAGCAAGAATGCAAGGAGAAACATAAATTAAAGGTGATTAAAACTTATTTAATGATTTATGGACTGGAGGAAGGCTGTGGGGGAGAATTAAGAACAACTATATTCAAGCTTATCGGCATTTTACCACTGGGGACTATCAAATTTCAAAAAGACGCTGAGGGTTTGCGAAGGGCTAGAAGACTAAGTCAAATAATAATACCGTCTCAAAACAAATGAAGCGAGATGCATCAGCTTTAACTCCCCCAAAAGCCACAGAAAGAAAGAAAAGCTTTGATAATAGAGTATTGGAACTGCAGGAAAACCAAATAACAATGTCAGAGACACAGGAGATGATTCAATTATTAAGGTCTCTTAAAGAAGATATGGGGGGCGCTTAAGACAGAAACTTCAGCGATTAAACAGGACACTTCACAGATCAGAAATGATTTACAAGTCTTAACATCACGTATGGATAAAATTGAACAGCGCGTTAATGTCTTGGAAAAAGTTTCATTTGCTGCTCAAAACCAGACTGACAAACGCCTACTCCAACTGGAATCTTAACTTAGAAGGAACAATCTTAAACTTATAGGTTTTAAAAACCGTTCACCTGAAGGAATTCAGGCAATTGAATATATTGCAAACTGTTTAAAGGAAATTTTGGAGCTACAACAACTTGATTTAAGGATGGAGATCAATGCTGTTAAGAGTTTCCCACTGAAAACCAAGAAAGTAAGAGGGGAAACATTTATAACAATAATTCAATTTGCACGCACAAGGGTGCGAGATGATATCCTTAAACATTTTTGGGAGAAGACAAAGAAATTAAAAAATCTCAAGAAACAACAAAGGAAGAGATAAATGAATTAAAAGAACTTTATGAGGCCACACTAGACCAGATAGCCATTTTGGAAATGCATCAAAGAGAACTACTCTTACATTTTAGAGGGGTACCGGAGGTACACGATGAAAATATAGAACAGAAATTGACAAAGGAATTAGCACAATGGCTGGGGGTCCAGCAGGATGAGCTATGGCAAGATATTGATAAGATATTCCGTGTGAAATATAATAACACCAAAACATTTCAAGGTCCGGGAGATTGTCTAGTCTTCTTTAACTTGAGATAAAAGATAAAATTTTAACAAAAATAAGGCAAGTTAAACTGATAATTGATGACAAAAGTATAAAGGTCAACAAAGAAATTCCGAAAAGATTACTGAAAGAGGCAAAATTATAAAGAATTAACAGAAGCACTGAAAATTCAGTAAGATTCAAATGGGAGTTTCCAGAGGGAATCACTTTTACATATAAAGAAAGAAGAACCACAATAAGATCAGCAGAGGAAGCTTCGAGATTCCAGTGAAATCAGGATTTGAGTACGGTAAAGCTTAAGAGAGAATTAAATAACATTAAAACTGAAAGAGAATTGGAAGAAGTTTTAAGTTGACTAAAGTCTTAAACGCAAAAAAGTTGTGTTTTGATTTATGACAAATGGATTTGAAAATCATTTCATGGAACGTTAATGGTTTAAATGACAAAAATAAAAAACAGTAGAATGCTTATTAAAGAAAAAGAAGTGGGACATAATATGTCTCCAAGAAACACATAGCAAACTGCATTCTCAAATTCTACAGAACACAGGGGGGCTTCTTCGCGCCGGTGACCCTTAAGCTATTTAAGGCCAAAGCGCTGGCTCAGCTCCTCTATGGAACCTTTCTAGGCCTGTCCTCCTCCTCCTTCTCTCCCTTGGAGCGTGTACAATCTAAATTTCTCAGAGCCCTCCTACACGTCCCCAAATGCGTATCCAACGCATGGATCAGACTCGAAACGGGAATGACGAGAGTGGAGGCTTTAATATGCCTAACATCAATATATAAATGGCTGGCTCTAAATCTGAAACCCCAAGGGATTGCACCACTGATCCTTTGCGACCAGTTTCAGTCCGGGTGGCAGCTAGCGGTTCTGAACTCTCTCCAGAATATGGGCCTTGCCCCCCAAGCCCTCTTAAGGATGGATCTAAGGCAAGCTAAAGCAATGGTCAGACAACGACTCAGTGATATTGAAAGACAACAGGACTGCTTAAGATGCCCTGAATACAGAACCGGAGAAATCGAGAGATATATAGCCGCCCCGGCACCTTACCTCTCCTTTCTCCTGTCAAAAAACTCAAGAAGGGCGTTTACACTTGCCAGAAGCGCGGCATTGCCCACGCCAGTGCTGGAGGGGCTCTACAAAAAAATCCCATACGCCCAAAGACTCTGCGTATGCCCACTAGGGGAAATAGGAAGCCCTGAGCACTTGTTCTTCAGATGCCCTCTATATTAAGAAGCTTGAAGGGAGATCATGGATCCCATACTGGTGAGGTTTGCAAGCCTCCCGGAAAAGCAGTTATACAACCTGCTCTTGTTAGGTAAAGACCCGATGATTACCAGGGCGGTCGCCAGATTTTGTGTCCAAATTTGCAGACACAGACCTTCTTCCCAGCCCATCTAAGTTTTTCCTCAATGGAATCTCGAGCGAGCCGGGCACAGCTTTCTGCAGCCACTATTTTAAACTTTAACACTGTAATGCAAT
The DNA here is from genome assembly GCA_900245905.1 of Lacerta viridis. Lineage (NCBI taxonomy): Eukaryota > Metazoa > Chordata > Lepidosauria > Squamata > Lacertidae > Lacerta > Lacerta viridis. Next base: position 30,226 of record OFHU01004039.1, read on the forward strand.
TAATAATTTTCTTTTAAATCTTGTTCAAAGAGTTTTATATATGTAACGTTCCCGGAAACTGTTCCGTCAAAGGGATCCGTTGTATTTATTTTTATTTTTACTTTATTTTCCTTTTAAGAGCTGGTCTTCGACCGTAATAAAAATGAATGAAATTCATAGCAAAGAAACATGAAAGAATATTAAGCAATAAACTGTTAGGACAGGAATTTGTAACATCGGATAAGAAAAAGAAAAGAGGTGTGGTGATATATGCAGGGGCGTCATAGGGAGGGGGCGGGCCGCCCCTCGGGCCTCGGGGGGGGGGGGTTTGACATTTTCCGCAATCAGCAACGTAAGCCACGAAACTGTGGCTGGCTGGCTTTATGATTGATCCTCTCTCAGCCAGCCAGCGCCTGCTTTCCGGGGGGTGTGTGTGACAAACTCTCAGGGTTGGCCCCACCCCCTGCCGTGTGATCAGCGACTTGAGTGAATCCCTCCTTGCTGGCCCGCCCCTCGCCTCTGCGTCTCCGCCCAGGGCCCAGCCAAGCAGGAAGGGAGAGGAGAACTTTGCAAAGTGTGGTCTGGCTCAGCAGGAGGCAGTCGCACTCGTGCTTCACTCCCTGATCAAACGGACCCTGCTGTCTATCTTACCGTCGCGTCGCTTCCTGTGCTGCAGGAGTGGCTCCCTGTTTGGGTTGAGCCTTCCAGCAGCATAAGAAATTGACTTTTAAAGCTGAAAAGAGGTATTGTAAAGTCCGTATAAGTGTGCCTGAGGGCTGGGGCTGTGGCAGCGTGGTGTGGTGGACAGTGATTGGGGATTTTTTTTAGGAGCCTGGGGGGTGTAGGGCTTGCAGGAGGAGGCCTCATGGCTGCCTCGTGTTTTTTTCTGTGGCATTTGGGGGGGTAGGGGGCGGCTTGCAGGAGGCAGCCTCATGGTTGCCTCATGTTTTTTTCTGTGGCATTTGGGGGGGTAGGGGGCGGCTTGCAGGAGACTGATCATTTTTGCTTGGGGGGGCAGCTTGCTTCTAGGGGGCAGCTGCACCCCCTGCCCCTGCCTGGGTACGCCCATGCCCCAGCAAACAATATTACTAACGTTAAATTTCTCCCTTTTGATAAGGATCAAAACAGAGTTGTGGTGACTTTTAGAGACTGGTCCACAACCAAACTAATCTTAGCCAACAAAGGACATCTTCAAAGCCAAGGGCTGGTTCTGATGCTGGACGCTTGACACGCTTGTTTGAAGAATCCGGTGACCCTTCACCTCTTATTCAATCATTCAAGTCTGCCAAGCTAAGACAAAACCAGTAATGTCTACCACTGACGAGATCTGCAGGCTGACGCATCCAGAAGCAGACAAAGTCCCCAATCAGATGGCTAAGCTCCTAAAAACTTCACCCCCTACTTATAACCTAGAGGAAGATAACACTAATGAGAAGGAAAAACTCTTTATAGCATCCCTTGAAAAAATACAACAATCCCAGGATGCACTTATTGCGAAACTATCAACTATAAGGAAGTCCTTACTCCTCCTAGCCTTACCTGCCCCATTGGAATTCAACTATGCAACCTGTACCACAAAGCCCCTATCCAATAAAGATTGGACACTAAATCGTTTTTTGTCACCAGAGGAATTGGGGCCTCCAGTACCATGTACAATACCTCAAGCAATAACACATCAGGTCAAACTAGCAGTGCCGCCAGGCGGGAACAGTGCAATTTTCATGGACAACCTAGGAACTCTAGATACCATTCATGTGGGAGATTGAAATAAGGACACGGAGGTTGCGATGCCAGAACTGGAGGCCTCCATTATCCTAAGCTCAGTAAGTGGTCAAGAGACACATTTGTCAAACTCTATCCCCCTAGTAGTATCAATGCAAGACACAGCTGCTGACCTGTTGCTTGCACAACCTACACGGATCAGCGAAGCCCATAGTGATGCTCACCTTTTTAAAAATCAGTTAATATCATTGATGAGGGTTTGGGTATCTTTTGATGCATTTTTGTGCTGCGGGGGTGCTGTTATGCCACTTGGCAGGTTGTCCCGGGTAGGTTTGACCAGGGGTGGGAAGGTGTGTGTGAAGCGGATGTGAAGCACTGTTTTTTGTTTTTTTTTTTGTTTGTGAACGTAGGAGCTCTGCTGACATGGGTCCCAAGAAGGCTGCTCCTGCAGAGGCCAGCGAGAGGAAGGAGAAGGTTACGCTGGAAATGAAGGAGGAGATCATCCGGAAGCACGCCGGTGGAATGCATGTGACAGACCTCGCCAGGGAGTACGGGAGGAATCCATCAACCATCTGGACCATCCTGAAGATGAGGGAGAAGATCCTTGCGACTAATGTAGCCATGGGAATCACCAGGATCGTGAAGAACCGCCCAGCTGTTCTGGAGGAGGTGGAGAAGTTGCTGCTCATCTGGTTAGAAGAGAAGCAGCGTGCAGGGGACACAGTGACTGAGGCCGTCATTTGTGAGAAGGCCAAGGCCTTGCACGCAGACCTCGTCCGGCAACAGCCAGGAACCTCAGGCGAGCCAGAAGTCTTCAAGGCAAGCAGAGGCTGGTTTGACTGGTTCAAGACGAGATCTGGAATCCACAGCGTGGTCAGGCATGGAGAGGCTGCCAGTTCTGATGTTCCTGCGGCTGAAGACTTTGCAGCGGAGTTCCTGGAGGTTGTGACGGAGGGCTACCTTCCACAGCAGGTCTTCAACTGCGACGAGACCAGGCTGTTTTGGAAGAGGATGCCCAAAAGGACCTTCATCACTCAGGAGGAGGCCAAGCTGCCTGGCCACAAGCCCATGAAGGACCGTCTGACCCTGCTCTTCTGTGCCAACGCAAGCGGGGACCTGAAGATCAAGCCCCTGCTGGTGTACCACTCGGAGAACCCACGGGCCTTCAAGAAACACAAGGTCGACAAGGAGTAGCTGAGTGTGATGTGGCGATCCAACAGTAAGGCTTGGGTCACACGCGTGCTGTTTGTGGACTGGGTTAATCTGGCTTTTGGCCCTGCTGTCAAACAGTACCTGCTGGACAACGACCTGCCGCTGAAGGCTTTGCTTCTGCTCATCCTAAAGGCCTTGAGGAGGACTTGTTGGAGGAGTTCCACTTCATCAACATCATGTTCCTGCCGCCTAACACCATGCCACTACTCCAGCCGATGGATCAGCAGCTCATCGCCAATTTCAAAAAACTCTACACCAAGGAGCTTTTCAGGCGATGCTTTCAAGTGACTGATTGCACCAACATCACCCTGCGGGAATTCTGGAAGGACCACTTCGACATCGTCACCTGCTTGAAGATGATCACCACGGCCTGGGACGGGATCAGCCAGAGAAATTTGAATTGCGCTTGGTGCAGCCTGTGGCCGGACTGTGTGACAACAAGTGACTCTGATGCACCAGAGTCAACAGTGGTGCAGGACATTTTTTCCTTGGGGAGGACCATGGGCCTCAAGGTCACAGAGGAGGACGTCTGCAAGCTGGTGGAGGAGCACTATCACGAGCTGACCACCCAGGAGCTGGTCGAACTGCAGGCAGAGGCTGCGCAGGAGCAGGCCTCGCTGGAAGAGGAGGAAGCAACTGAGGAACGGCTGTCCTCCAAAGAACTGAGGGACATTTGCCAGAAGTGGAAAGATGTGCAGGCTTTTGCACAGCGGCACCACCCTGACAAGGACCTGGCACGTGACCTCGCGAACACTTTTGACACAAGGGTCATGTCGTCTTTCAGGGAGGTGCTAAAAAGGCAGATGAAGCAGCAGACCATGGACAGGTTCTTCAGCAAGAAGCAAAGAGTAGAAGAGGAACCTTCTCCAAGTTGTCCCCCAGAGTCTTAGACTCTGTACCTGTACTGTACTTTGGTGATTTTTAAATGTTTTTCTGTCATGTTTAAAAACTTAAATTATCGTTCTTTAAATTTTTGAAATGCTCTTAACAGTATGTATGCCTTTAAAGAGCACTTAATAAACTCTTTTTGCACCAAATTTGACTTCGTTCTGACTTTTTTTGCCCATAGGAACGCATTAATTGAATTTCAATGCATTCCTATGGGAAACCGTGCTTCACAAGACGAAAAGACTCGCAGAACGAATTAATTTCGTCTTGCGAGGCACCACTGTATGTCTTTATCAGCTAAAAGATATCTGGTGTAAGCTTCCTCTGATCAACCGGGCTGCTTCACCAGAAGCGGTTCGATCAGTTCTTTCCTTGAGCCGCAATACAGTGGGCAATATAGAAAGACGTGCCCAGATTCGATCTCATTGCCATCAGAGGCATAGTCTTTGATCCATCGGGGTCTTGTTGTATCTGCCCACTAAGAGCTGAGGGGAGAGCGTAATCCCCCCCCCCCGGAATTCTTTGATGGCTGTGCATTCCCACCCCATGTGTATATATGACCCTATTCCGTCTTTGCACCTCCACCAGCTAGATGATCTATTTTTATACATTCTTGCGAGTTTTACTGGGGTGTGGTGCCACCTGTATTGCATTTTCATGCTATTTTCTCTCAGGTTATAGCACGCCGTAAATTTCTTTCCTTCTGTTCTTCCCCATGGTTTCATTCACTGAGCCAAAACCAGCCTTCCAAACTAGGTGGTGGAGGGGGTTCATAGTCAAAAGAACCCATAGATTTCATCAAATGAAACAAAGATTCCCAAAGATGGAGAAGAACTACCTCCTAATGTCTGATACTCTGTATGTGTAAGGGGTGCATTTAAGGGCTGTAAGCAGGTTTGAAACCCTAATTGCAATATCCAATTGTAATAGTCGCATAATGCGACAGGGAATGTCCTTCCTGCTAGCATTATCCGAACCTACCTAAACTCCATCCCCTAGTCTGCATGGAAGAGGTGGTGGCAAGAATCATTGCGTGCAAACCATACAGTAAGGGATGAAAGGCACCAGCTCTGTTTCAACAGGTGAGAAATGCCCAACTGACTTCAGGGTCATCCATTCTGAAGGAGAGACATTCACTGAGCCAAGTTAAGAAACCAAACCAGCCTTTCAAACTAGGCAGGAGAGTATCCCAGTCACTGGACCTGCCCGACGGACTTCCAAGAGATTTCGACACCCCTCTGTAAGGAAAGTGTGCACTCAAGCCTGTAGGCGGCTGGAGGACAGAGCTCCCCATGGAGCCAAGGGCTTTGGTTCACTCTAGGAAATTGCAGCAGCAGCAGCAGTTCACTGGCAAGGGAAGGCAAGCCTCTCTGCGTGAGGTTGCAGAACCCCCTCTACCGTAGGGTTGCAAAGAGGCAAGGACTTTGGTCTACTCATTGCGCTTTCTGTGATGGAAAAGTTGGTTCCACGAGTGTTTCTTTTTACTTTTTTCTCCTGCCAGCAAATGGTTAAGAAGGAAATAATAAATAGTAAGAAAGGAAAACTTCCAATTAACAAATAAAAGTGCTCAACCCACCAAAGGATTAAAGGAGTAATTTAGTGTGAAACCTATGTAAATTAAAACTACAATTTCTAACGGGTATTCCCAAGGGGAAAACAGTATTAAACCACGACAACAACCAATTAAGAAACAGACTCCGAAGACAAACCTAGATTTGTAAATTAGTCCTTGAGAATAACAATAACAACTTAAAGATATAATCTGAATTATCGAGCTCAAACCTATGGACAGATAGACAAACAAATGGGCTCTAGGAGAATACAAACAACGGTCGACCTAACCTCAACAACCAATTAAGCAAGAAGGGCATCAGTGGTAGAGAACGAGGCCAATATGGACATTAAATAGTTAATTATCTCAATGCAGAAGGACTTAGGAGACAAAAATAAGTAAGCTAGATGGGAACATAAGAGCACTGGATGAGAAAGTGGAGAGTATGGGTAATAAAATTGAAAAAAACTCCACTTTTACTATGGACTTGATACATCAAGTAAATCAACTATCAATAAAGAATGAGATAAAGACAAAAACATCAAAACAGGAGGAAACAATGAAAAAAATGGGGGCCGAACAGGAAGAAATGAAGAAAACTCCAGAGAAAAAATGAAGACATAAAATTATTTTTCTGTTAAGAATATTTCTTCTTTACATTTCCTCTTTTAAAGATATTATACCAGGAAATAAAGAGCTATAAAGTTTAATGGAATTAAAGCTATCTTGGAACATTAACGGTTTAAACGATAAGAAAAAAAGGAACAAGATAGAGCACATCCTAAAGATAAAACAATGGGATGTTATCTGCTTGCAAGAGATCCATGTGGCCAAGAAGCATAGGGGAGAGGGGGGTACATTTCAACATGGGGCACCTTTCAACAACTGGAATATCTGACTTCTAATACTGCACAATGATTGGCCAATATGCCAGCCAATAAGCTTTTAGTATGAGTAACTGCTGACATTTAGTTTTCAGCCATTTCTTTTTACAACTATTGTGTTACTCAGTGGATCAAGTTCTAACACCTTTGAAACAGTTAATCAACCAGTAATCTTTTAATCAGGTAAGTTATATTTATTCACCTAATAGTTTATTTAATTATGCTTCTAAATACACTATCAATAAGTCACAAGTATTTTTCTAAAATGGTTTACAATACTTTAACCAAAATGGCTGCACCAGGGGCAGATTTCAACAGAGCTTAGGGGGGTACATTTCAACAGTGTTGAAAGGTGCCCCTTACCATTTTTCAGTTAAGTAATTATGAAAATTGACTTGTAATTTTTTAGATCAACACCTAGCTTGGATTTAAAAGTTTCAGGATAATGTTAGGCTACAGTTTATGGCTACATGAAGCATAATAAGCCTAGGCCTGTAAGAGTCTACAGTAGGACTATTAGGCCCAATCAGGGTTGTTACATTTAAAACACTCAACTTTTTTTGTTAGGCCTACTGTTGCTTTAAATAGAATTTATAAACAAAGAACTCATTAGAAGCATCAATAAAATCTTTTTTCCTCTTAAAATTTTAATAATCACTTAAAATATTCAAGTCAAATTTATTATTTGTTTTTGAATTAAAAGAAATAAAGTATAAATTTAGGAGATTTGAAAAGTTTAAGATGTTACTTTTCACACTGTTTAAGTCATGTATTTTAATATTAAGATCCTAATAATTAAAAGGCTTAGCCCCATTATTTTGGCTCTTTCATCAGATTATAAAAAATGGTGCAAACATATAAGAAGAAGCATACTAAACCAGAGGTTAGTGAAGAAGACATTAAAAAAGCAATGGAAGCGGTCCAAAATGGCATGTCTCTACGAGCAGCAGACTTATTTGGAATGAACTTTTCGGCTTTATTTTATATATTAAAAAAGCAAGGCAATTAATTCTCTTGATGATGAAACCAGTAGATATACAACTAACAAAATGCTACAGCTCCAAATACACAAGCCAACAAGTTTTTAATGTCAAGCAAGAAGCCCTGCTTTGTGAATATATAATTAAATGTTCAGTTCTTAATTATGGTCTAACCTACAGACAAGTTCGACAACTTGCCTATGATTATGCAAAGCATCTCAACTCAAAAATTCCAAGTACCTGGGATGAAAATAAAACTTCTGGAATCGACTGGGTCAAGGGTTTCATGAAGCGTCATCCAAAGCTTACATTAAGAAAACCAGAAAACACCAGCTTAGCAAGAGCTACAGCTTTTAATGAAGCCAATGTTGCTGAGTTTTTCGACAATTATGAGGGGCATTCCATGAAAAGTGGTCCTGTGGTCTAAAATTTTAAAATTAAAGATGAAATTCCCCAAAAAATTATGTAGTTGAAAGTGTTTATTTTGTTAAAATGACAATATAATTTGATATAAAGAAAATTGGGGGAGTGAAAATTGGAAATAACTGTACAAGTTCAGAAAGTCACTTTTTTAAACGAAATCTTGATGAGTTCTTGTTTTTTAAAAAATGCAATAAACATAATAAATAATAAAATATTAAAATATAACAAGTATCCACAGAGGAGACCTTTCAGGTATTCGATACTATGGAAAGAGAGCCTTAGCAAAGAGCTGATGGGGATGATTGAAGAATTGAGAGAGATGGCATGGCGACTCCCGGAAAAAGAAACGTTCCTCGGAGGTGGCAGCCCCGGGACGGTGAAGAATGTTATATCCAGCCCCCGAGGTGAGAGCTCGGGAGTGAAGGGCAAAAAATTAAGATATCTACAAATAGAAGAAGAATGCAGCATTGAATGGGAGAAGCTGAAAGAAGATGAACAGTGCACCCTGATGTTCGATGCAAGGATTGTTGGGGACTGTGTCTGGATCTGTGGACGCACAAGGAAAGAGGACAATTTGAGGAGTGGTTCCGGTGTAAGATGGAGAAGGACAATGGATAGAGGGGGGATAGGGTGAAGTGTATTAAGTGCAGAATATAAATGGTTTGTTATGGTAATCTGAAATCGGAGGGTTAAGACATTGAGTTTTATTTTATTTTTAACAAGAAAAGGGATATTTTGAATTTTTTGTTATTAGCAGCAGTTTAAGGGATAGAAGAAGTTTGCTTAGATTTGATATAAGAATAATTTGTTAAGATATAAAGTTTTGTTATTAATTATTATGGATTAAGATGATTGTTTAGATCTGAATTTTCTTTAAATGAATTCAATTTTTAGAGAGATGAAGTTATTAAAGTAAAATCTGGATTTGGAACCGAAGGAGAGAAGGCAGGGGAAGTCAACTGTAAAGATTCGGAACTAGAATTTTTTTTATGTGTGTAAACAAGAAGAAGAATCGTGGTTTTGTTTGTATTTGTTTTGTATTAATGTGGGTGGGTGATGGTATTCTTTGTTATGAAAAATGCCAATAAATTCTTATTAAAATATATATATATATATATATATAACAAGTATATCTGTTCTGACAAAAAATATTTGGCAGAAGAGTATTTTTGATTTTGATTAAATTTTGTCCATGTTAAAGTGAGAGGTTCTGGGTTCCAGTGTCACACACGTCACAGTAAGTTAATATTTTTTATCTAATAACTTAGCCATGAACTTCACCATGCTGAATTTTTTTATAAGCTTATTAAACTTAAAAACACTAAAAAAAGAATTTTTTTGGGGGGGGGAAATATTGGGCTTTTTAAATTTAGTCACATATGTCACCATTCGTGACGTGTGTGACAGGAGCATATATTTTTATTAAAAATGCAAATGCATGTAAATAATAAAATATTAACATAGATCATAACAAGTACATCTGTTATGGCAAACAAGTATTTGACAGAAAAAATTATTAATTATGATTAAGCTTTGCAGTATTATGCTCCATAATTTGACATCAAAGGACTAACTGTGACTGTGCCATCTTCAAAACATCACAAAAATTTTATACTCCATCAATATTCATCTGCTGACCAAATATTTTTTTCTGTTGAGTAACAATTCACAAATTTGAAGTTGCATTTGCAAGTCAAGGTAAGAGTAGTATGCTTAAAAATAAATAAATAATGTTAAATGTGGAAGGCCTCCTTCCACCTGCCTTGCCCCACCCCCTGGCCCTGGGACTCTTCATAAGGGAGCTGTTCCTGAAGGAAGAAGACAACTCCCCAATGTTAAAGAGAAAACTCCCAAAAGTAGAAAACACACACAAAAAAGATTTTTAAAAATGGCTGCACAAGTGAACTTCTGGAACTACTGCTTCAGTGCATTCCTCTTGTTCAAGAACACACGAGTGAAATGTATTCAGGCTGCAGAATTCCAGTCAGATCATACTGATCCATCGAAACGACAGTTACAGATTGATTTTTCTATGTCATACTCTAGCGAATATCAAAATGAAGTTCAGTCTGCACTCTGGAGCCGTCAGAGCATTACACTTCAAGGAAGCCATCCTTCAAGGAAATAGTTGCTCAACATATCTCATTTGCTCAGACACCAACAAAAAAGATAGGGATACTGTCGCTGTATTTTTAAATATCTTATATGAAACAATTCTTGACAAAGAAAATTCAACATTAACGAATGTTATTTGGAGTGATGGTCCATCATCTGAGTCTAAAAACCAGTTTATGGTGAAATTGATGCAACAGTTATCTCATAAATTCAAGAGACTATTTCAGTGGAAATACTTCGCAACATCACACGGGAAAGGTATTGTGGATGGTGTTGGAGGAAATGTCATATCCCTCGTTTGTGCAGAAGTCAAGTAAGAAAACTAGCGGGACAGTTCAATTGTCACTGGAATTTGATAATGTGGTTAGCACCTTAATGCCAAACAAATGTTTGCATTTGCAAATACCACACTAATTTCAATTTCCTAATTGAAGCCATAATTAGGAAAGACATTTTTCCCCTTCCACACATTCTGATCTTTTGAGCCTTACTTGTTGTGATTTGGAAAATGAAAAATGTATGAATGGGGAATGCAAAGAAAGTGTGTACTTAACTTGCACACCCTAATTGATGAAGACTTAAAAATGTCGTCTGAGATTTTCTGGAAGCAATGGAAAGATGACTGTTCTAGCCAGCCTAAGGTTTTTGAAGCAAAAGGAACCATGGAAGAAGCTGTCAATGAGCTACAAAATCATAGAATCATAGAGTTGGAAGAGACCACAAGGGCCATCCAATCCAACCCCCTGCCAAGCAGGAAACACCATCAAAATCAATTTAGTAAATTTAAGAAGCACCTCTTTGTAGCTGAGTGTGATGTGGCGATCCAACAGTAAGGCTTGGGTCACACGCGTGCTGTTTGTGGACTGGGTTAATCTGGCTTTTGGCCCTGGTGTCAAACAGTACCTGCTGGACAACGACCTGCCGCTGAAGGCTTTGCTTCTGCTCATCCTAAAGGCCTTTAAAGAGCACTTAATAAACTCTTTTTGTACCAAATTTGACTTTGTTTGGACTTTTTTTGCCCATAGGAACGCATTAATTGATTTTCAATGCATTCCTATGGGAAACCGTGCTTCGCAAGACGAAAAAACTCGCAGAACGAATTAATTTCGTCTTGCGAGGCACCACTGTATAATTGAAAGTAGTGCCCCATATCTAGGGGGTGCTGATAGGCAAGGGGGGCACTGGAGATGTAAGTAACAATCAGACTTTGAAAAGTTGGCATCACTGGACCAAGTCCATCCATTTTGTTGAATTAAACCGAATAGTTTTAATTAGATATTGAATGAATATGCAATTAACTGTTACTGTTTTGAATTTCATTGTGTTATTATTTTCCTTAGTGGGTCATTCAAACCATGGGATTTGTTATCGGTTTCCTATTCCCATCACTGATGTGCCCTATCTTTGACAGGTGTGATGTCCAAGAACCGCTCCACAAAGAGAACCCATAGATGGCATGAAATATTTCACCTGGAATACAATTAGTTTAACTATCACTATCTCTTAACCATGTCCTGGTCAGATTATTTGCAAAGTTTGTCCTTGGGGCCACTTTCAAGCTTAGAGGGAAATGGCTTACCTTTTCCCCTGAACACATCAACACAAGTAGTAATGGAAAAATAACTGGGTACTGAACCAAGGTGCACAAGAAAAACTTACACCCTAGCCCAGTGGTGGCGAACGTATGGCACGCGTGCCGGAGGCGGCACTCAGAGCCCTCTCTGTAGGCACGCGCAACGTTGCCCCAGAGTAGCAGCAGCAGCTAAATAGCCGCTCAGAATGGCAAGGGAGCTGGAGGAGACTGTGGGAGGAGCGAGCACTCCCGGACACACTGAAAGTGTGTGTGCGCGTGGGGGGGGGGGTGTCGTCCCGGAAAGAAGCGGCTCTGGCTTCCTGCCCTGTCAGCAACCAGACAAGGAGGGCAAGTTGAGGTTAGGCGCAGCGTGTAACGTGAAGGAAGGTGAGAGGGCGCTTGCAGCACAGGACTTCAGAGGTTCCTTTCATCAAATGAGGGGGTTGCCGCAGCAGCCGCTATCGCAACCCTCGTTGCCTGCCTGCCTGCCATCCATCCAGCCATGCTTTGTGCGCATGGGCAGGGTGTGTATGTGAGACCCAGACAAGCTGGGCAGAGGGACCCCACTTGGCAAGCTTTCTCACATGGCCCTAATGCGCCCCATTTTCCTCTGCCTGCTGGAAGCTGGCTGTGCGCGCTCCACATTCTACCCAAGTTGCTTCCCTTCTCTGGCCAGGCCGTCCAGTTCCTCCCACTTTGTGTGCTTCAGCAATGGAAGCAAATTATGCATGCAAACATATTGAAAGAACCATTGAACACAGTGGTTCTAAATGAGATCCTTAAAGTGTGGAATTCTCTGGCAAATAATTTTAAGACAATGAAAGCACTTGGGATTGCTTTCCTTACTTTGTTTGGATCATCTTATGCTAGTGAGCAGCTGTTTTCAGCTTTGAATTATATCAATTCTGACACCAGAAACAGACAATCGCTGGGTTGTTCCGTATTCACCTTTACTATCTAAAACATACAAAGCACACATAAATATTGAATACTGCAACTCTTAAATCTATCAAATACATTTGCAAATATATCAATAAAGCAAGTGACATGGCGGTTTTCACAGTCAACAAAGAAGGTAACCAACAAGAAACTACCAAAAATATTGATGAAATAACACAATATGAAAGTGGAAGATACATCAGCAGCAATGAAGCTGTATGGAGAATTCTTTCCTTTCCTATACATGAACGATATCCACCTGTGGTACATTTAAGTGTACATCTTTTTTTTTTTTAATAGAGTATTTTTATTCTGGATAAATGTCTTTCTCCAGGGACGAAGTCCTAACACAACCAAAATGCAACTCATACTCTTTGTTACCTGAAGGTTCAACATTCTCTTCAACTTTTTTTCACTCTTTGAAAACATGGAGGCGGCCACTAGAGTTACCACCTGCAAGAATGTACCTGGTAGGGTGCCAGGCATTGATGGAACAAACAGAGCCAAGGTAGTCTTCATAGAATTGTAAAGTTGGAAGGGACCCTGAGGATCATCTGGTCCAACCCCCTGCAGCTGTCCCATATGGGAACCAAACCTGCAACCCTGGCATTATCAGCACCACTGAGGAAGGAATGCACCAAATCTCCTGTCACATGAAAGGCTTCGATTTGCCTTGGTCAAGACATACTCCCCACCACAAAGCAGTCATCCCTCTTTGGGTCCCAAATAGCTCTGAACCTTGTGAGCCACCGTCCCGTGCAGTTATTATGCCTGATAGTTGTGAGAAAAGATCCTCAATTTATCATCAGCACAAGTAGTCAGCCAGCACCCTGTTGCCAGTCACAGGTGAAAAATAAGCAGAAGCAACACTCTTGGTGTGCCCGGCAAGCGAGACCACGGCCTTGCTGCCACTCGCCTTTAGGTGCCGAACATCATAAATATCAACATTCCCTGCTCCAGCAGCAACGAAATAATGTCTGATGAGTGGGTTGGTATGGACGGTCCTTGTCATCTTCGAATTAAGTTCTGCAGAAAGCTCAGCGGAAGCTCCTGGCATTCTTTGATCTACTACAGCTACCTCTTGTAAGGGAAACAATCCAGAAGATATTGTTACGAGGAGATAAGAGTGGCATGTCTTGGAGTTCTCCCCATATCCGAGCCGCGCCCCAAACTTAGCTTCTGTGTGGATGTTTCTTTAAGGAAAGAGAGCTTGGACCACAGATGTTGCTAATTAAGATCAAGCTCTCTATAAAAGGCAGGCATTTGGGATGGGAGAGTGAGCCTCATCACAGACCCAAGACTAGGGTGCTGTGAGTCTACATGCTTATGTGTCCTTGCTATCCACTTGAGGGGCTCCTGGGAGCAGATTGAGGACATTTTGGGTATGTATGTTTTGTTTGGTATTTGTTTAATAAAGCTGTTTTGGTTCCCCTTCCACCTCCTCGTTTCTTTTGTCCTGGTATCCTTAGAAAGAACCACTGCATCTGGCAGAACACCTCTCCATTCCACTTTCCCACTATCAGCTGGGGGGGGGAGGGAGGGAAAGGGCCCCTCGCTCAGAAACCCCCCAAAGTCTGAACCCGCCAGGGAAGCGGGGCTGCATCCAGAGCAGTGAACAAGCTATTCTTGCACCCAAGAACAAAGACGTCAACGAACTTAACAATATTATTCAATCTAACATTCAAACCGAGGCAGTCACATACAAGTCCGTTGACACTGTTGTGTAAGTAAATGAAGCAGTTAATTATCCAACAATTTTTGAATTCACTCGATCTGCCAGGGATTCCACCACACGTACTGCAATTGAAAATTGGCGTACCAATTATCATGTTGTGAAATATCAACCAGCCAAAGCTTTGCAACGGCACACGACTTGCAGTGAAAGATTTAATGCCCAACATCATAGAAGCAACAATCTTGACAAGACCTTTGAAAGGTGAAGGTGTACTAATCCCTCACATTCCTATGATTCCAACAGATATACCATTTCAATTTAAGAGATGACAATTCCCAATTCGATTGCCGTTTGCAATCACCATCAACAAAGCTCAGGGCCAATCTTTAGAATTGTGTGGGTTAGAGCTACACACAGAATGCTTCTCACATGGACAATAATATGTTGCGCGTTCTAGAATCGGCAAACTAGACAATCTCTATCTCCACAGAAAATGGAACAACAAAAAATTGTATACCCACAAGCATTGTGAAATTAAACATATTACAAATGTGCACTTTCTCTTTTCTATCTTCCTTTTCCATTTAATCAAATGAGCCACAGCAACGCAACAGCTAGTTGAAAATAAAGTAGCAAAGGCGATTGATTTTGATGCGATTTTAGAATTTGCAGAGTTCAAAGTTAGGAAAAAAGCATTTTAAAAGCTTATGCTCACAATGTAAATAAACCAGAAAATAACACTTAACTGTAAGTATCTTATTTTTCCTTCTTTTAATAATTTCAATGGGGGGGGGTGACAAATTTTTTTTGCACCCAGGTACCAAGTTACCTTGCTACGCCTCTGCCGCTGGTCACTATGTTTTTTGAAGGAAGGGTGCATGTCAGTGCCTTCAGCACATATAAAGATGCATAAAGATTGTGTGTTGTTATTGCTATGTTAATCGATTCTGGCCAAGGAAGAATACAGCAACACGTGGTTGTCTTGTTAACAGGAAAGAGAAGTGCATGGTGGGTAGGGAGGTCTCCATTTTAGAGAGCTTGAAGAAAGTGGAAGATCCCAATGAGTCAGAATTTCTCTACTGCACATTCGGAGTTTCTGCTTGTTGTGATTGCATCGTTGGTTAGCCTTGTCTTGCCTGCAGTTAACATGTAGTAATGTAGTGATGTTTGGGATTGTCGTCTGTTATAGATATGCTCACTGTATGTATTTCTATTGCCTTCTAGTTTTACCACATCTTTATTCAATAAAATCAAGGTTTTCTAAATAGTCTGCTTAATGGAGAACAGGGGGGTTTATCTGCACGTCAAGCTGCACTTAAGTCAACAGACAGTGTAGTGAGGACGGAACAGTGCAAGAGGCCAGTGGTGACCTATCAATGGCTTACTGTGAAGGAAACTGCAAGGACCGGAGTAGTACCACTGTTTTTGCATAGCCATTGATTCAAAAGAACTTCCACAGGTTTTCGGGCGTCCAGATTGTCAATCCACTGTGGGCAAATAGATTTTGAAACTGAACTGTCATATTCCACAAGTTGGAATAATACAGCAAAATCCATCACAGTTTTCATCATCATGGCAGGAATGGTCGTTTTCCATAGAACTCTTATTCATGGAGTTGGTTTTAATATCCTGCTTTTCTCTACCTTTAAAGAGTCTCAAAGCGGCTAAATATCTCCTTTCCCTTCCACCCCCCCACCCGGCAACAGACACCTTGTGAGGTAGGTGGGGCTGAGAGAGTTCAGAGGGAAGTGTGACTGGCCCAAGGTCACCCAGCAGACTGCATGTGGAGGAGCGGGGAAGCGAACCCTGTTCACCAAACTCTTAACCACTCCACCACAGAAACCTATCTCTTAAAACTCTGGAGCAAGCTGTTCAGTTGCGCTCCACGTTTTTTATTGTCCAGTCTATACGCCTGGCTTCCAGATGTGATTTGACACTGGATTTGTTGGGAGTTCTTTTTTTAAAAAGTGGAGGATCCATGTAGTTTTACCCCTTTCCTGCAAGAAGTGCCCAAAACACATACCTGACAAAATTCTCTAGGGAGGAAAAAAAAGAATGGAAAGAAGGGACTGTTTTTTCCTAAACATATCCTGGAAGACAAATACCTCAAAGACAGAGTCACCAAATTCATGGCAAAAGTAACTTGAGGGTTAAAAAACGGAGAAGGAAAAAGAAAGCACCTGATCCTAAAAGGACTTTGGAGTCACAACTACTTTACACTTGGTCCCCAACTAAATGAAGCCGTGCAGAAGTGCAACTAATCACTTCACATGGAACCTAAAGTAACAAACTGCACCACCTTGAAATGATTGGTCAAATGAGAGGAAAAATAACCCCTTTAAAGAAAGCTTACTCTTGAGTAAATTTACCCATTGAGAAGGCAGGGTGGACAGATGCCTCAAAAGCTAAAACCTTTTAGAGGAAAACAAAGCCTCAAAACGGACACTTGAGTGGCCCAGACCTTGAGAGGGCTAGACTGAACTTATTTAAAATCAAACCTACCAAAGACATTTAAACCTTATTTCTCCTGCTCCAAAGCAGGTCACCAGATGAGTCTGGCCTGATCTGATGGGAACCGATATTAGTACCTTTTAACGACCATTTAAGCGAAATATATCAGTCAGAACTCAACCTCGGATAGCCAATGCCTGCACATGCAAGTTCCACCTTTTAACAACCAATTTACTTTTTCTTTAATCATACAGAGTCCAGAATTTCCTTCATGCCCTTCAAGAAGATATAAGCCAGTTATTTTACTCAGCCGTCTCAAGCCCACTCCACGACTTCCTAACATTATATATCCCCCCCCCCACTAAACGACATATCAATTCTATTCCGATGGCTTGCTCGGTAAGTTTATTAAGAGGAGCAGCCCATAGGTACATTCATAAATGAATTTGTGCCAATTAATTTTCATTATGCATTGGAATGGTATTTTTTGCTGTTGTTAACTTGTTGCCCCATAGAATGCATCTTGGAAATAAAATGCAGCTTGTCAGTAGTTTGGCCTTAAAACAGAAGGAAATGAGCTCTCTCTCTCTCCCCCCACCCCCAACGGAGGCCCCGCATAATCCAAGACTGAAGGCAAACATCACCTTGGGATCGGGTCCAGGACGCCGTGGGGAGAAGCACCCACACAACCCTCCTCCTCCGCCGCCCTGCTCTGCAGCCTCGAGGAGCGGGGCACGTGGCCTTTTCTAGCAAAGGGTCGGACCAGAGTGGAGACCGCTCCACCCAGGTCCGCTCCCAAGCCCCGCCCCCTTGGCCTGCCCGGATTGGCCACGATTCAAAGAAGGTTTGCAAAAGCGGGAAGAAAAGGTGGGGCAGGGGATCCAAGGGCGCGTCTCGTGATCCTCTGCCCTCCCTTCTCTTCAAGGTCCGGGATGGGCTGCAAAACGGCGGCTCGAAACAGAAATGCTTGCAGCCAGGGCGGCAGAGCGACTCTTCCAAAATTATTCCTTCTCTGCTCAGTTGCAGAGTCCGGGGCACCTCGCAGGACTTTCTTACTTAAGTTCCGTACATGCACGTGCAATATGCAGGCTTGAAGCGCCACACAAACCCGCCGCGCGCGCTTTTTTAGTAGGGAGTCAGTCGCTTCCTGGAGTGCTGCGTCTTTGTACGTTTTGCAATCCCCTGTGGCTTCCATCAGTAACAGTTCATTTTGCAAGTCTTCCTTTTCCATCCCGCGCCATCCATTTGTGCCCAATCCCAAGCATGTCTGCTTGGACGTAAGCCCCATTAAGGTCAGTTGGATTTACTCCCAGGTAAAGGTGCATGCATCTTCTGCTAGGCTTTGCACATGTATGTATTAAATATTCCGCTTTACAATTTAAAATACTCATTTTGCATCCTTAAGATATCTGACTTTCCTTCTCTCTCCATGGTTCATTTTACACATCATAAATCCCTGCATATTTTACAAAAACTATAGCAATCAGCATTCCATTATTGCATCCATCAAAACTAATTTACACTGTTGAATTTATCTTAATGAAGCCAGTGTTTTCAGCTGTGCACATTATTTCCCATATATTCAATAAACGTCTTCCAATCTTCTTTAAACGTGTGTTCTTATTCTATATGTTAAGTCTGCGAGTTGTGCATATTCCACCAGCTTAAGTGGTCATTCTTCTTTGGTTGGGACCTCGCTTGTTTTCCATTTTGGGGCTAACAAAACAACAGCCGCAGGTGTGGCATACATAAATAATCGTTTCTGACACCTGGGAATTTCAGTCTGAATTATTCACAACAGAAAGGACTGGTTTTTAGGGGGAAGTACTTATAAACATTTTTTTCAATACATTGTAGACCACTTCCCAATACTCTTTTACTTATTTATATGTCCACCACATATGAAAGAACATTCCCTCCACTTCTTTGCATCTCCATCACTTATATGATTCTTTCTTGTACATCTTAGCAACCCTACTCAGAGTTAAATACCACCGGTGAATCATTTTCGGTTGGTTCTCCTTCAAAGAATAACATGCTGTAAATTTCAAGTCACTTTTCCAGAGTTTTTCTAGGCTTGGCAAAGTTAGCTAGGGGTCTCCCTCCCCAGCAAAATCCCAAGCATGTCTACTTGGAAGTAAAGGTGCGTGCTGCTGCCTCTGCTAGGCTCAGGTACTGGGCAAAGCAAGCAAATTTGCCATTTGTGCGGGGGGCTGAAGGCTTGAGTTTTGGGGGGCCTTTGAAAGTTACATGAACTCCATTGGATGTTGCAAATAAATCTTTCTGTTAAGACTTTTAAACCACTGCAAGGCTTTGAGCACGAGGGCACTGCATGTGCTTACATGTGTCATCATCAGGTGTGTTGTGTATATGATATAAAGTTTACCTCTGCATATATATATATATTTATGCAAAGGTAAACTTTATATCATATATAGACTGACACCTCCTCCCCCCCGCCCCCCCGCTTGCAGAGTTAGTGTCCCTTTAACAGACGCATGGCAGGTGGAAATTCAGCAGGTCAGAACCAGCCTTTAAATCCCCCCTTTTAACCACTTAAAAGGGTGGCAGATCCCTCACTGACTTGAGTGGGACAGCGTGTGTGTAAGATTTCAGACTTGAACACCCTTGCATTTGAGGTTGGTGGAGCTCACAGTGTGAGACATGTTTGCTTCCTTTAAAGTAAGTCCCACTAGAGCAGCTCAGCCAGCCTGTCTCTTTCCCCTTTATTCCATCAGCGGGGGGCATATATAGGGGGTCCGGGGGTGGGGGGTGGCAGTGACTATAAGGTCCATATTTTCATCTGACAAATGTTGGAGGATATGCTCCCCCCAATTAAACAATGCCATAGCAAAGGTGAAAGATGCAGGTAACAGGTAAAGGGGGGAGGGAGGCCAGACCAACAGTGTCCCTCAGGACAGCCATGAGGCCTATTAAGCAGAGCAGCCCTGGCTCTAGTGGTGTCCCTCTGGCTGGACCCTTCAATGACTTCTTGGGCTTTTTCTTCCATCAAAGGGCTCTCTGTGCCTTTAAAAGCTTTGCAACAGGCACGCATACAACAGGTAGAGTCCTTGTGTCTCTTCCCCCCTCCCCAGTGTGTAAGAACAGGGTGCAGGACTAGATGGGCCTGATCCAACACCCGTCTTTTCTTAAAATCCACGTGCCTGAGGCATAAGGGGTTCAATACTGGGCTGCAATGCTTGCCTCGTCCCTGGCCTTGGCAACTCGCCCGATGCCACTGCTCTCTTAAATTCCCCGCAGAGTTTTTCTCCAAGGTGCCCAGAGGGAGGTGCCCAGTTGCTGTGCGATGGCACCAATCCCCTGGAGAGTCAGCAACAGGAGTGAGCGGGCGGCTGCCTGGCCTCAGCATCTCGGGCAAGGCCGTTTGAACCCGGGAGGGCCTTCTCTGCGGGCTTCTGGGCAGAGCCAGCGGGAGGAGGAGGAGGAGGAGAAGCAGGGCTCCCTGGACTGTCTCCTGGCAGGCAGGATTTGCAGAAGCCTTTCCAGCTTCAGAGGTGAGTGAGAGCACCTTTCTTCAGTGCATCAGGCACTGCAGCACAGTGTGCCCAGAAGGTGCCACCCAGACATTGGCAGCAGCAGGAAGGGAAAGGCTGGCCAGTTTCGTTTGCTCGGTTGCTCCTTCCGTTGCCGAATGACTCTTCAAATGCTGCTTTTTTGAGGGACGTTGCTGCCTTGCTGTTCCTTTAAAAGCCACCCATCAGTTAGTAATATGGCCCAGTATCTCCCAGCCACTTCCACCTGCTGGCTGTGGGGAGACCAAAATGGGGGGCATCTCTCAGGAGGGAGGGGGCTCTGCCTGTGCCAGAGGGACCCCCTTGGCCAAGGGCTCCTTCTCACCTGGAGGTATCTTGGGACCCCCAAGAGTCATCTAGTCAACAGGTGTGGAGAAAGTCCTCTTTTCAAGGAGGGAGGACTAGAATTAAGGGGGGGGGCTGAATACGCAGATATTAACACACAGCCGTCCTTTGAAATTTACAGTCCTCTGGCCAAGAAGTTTCTACAAATAGATATATATACACTAAGATAAAGGGAAAATAACATATGAAAGCATATGTTGCATGGGCGCCCTCTCCGGTTGCATGGAGCCCGGACAGCCCCGTGGTTTTCCCCGGAGCTGAGGGCGATGAAACAATCGTTGAGACGGCTAGAGCGCCGGTGGCAGAAAACCCATTCTGAATCCGACCGGACACAGGTTAGAGCTCAACGTCGAGCCTACCAAGTGGCGATAGCGACGGCGAAGAAGACTTTCTTCACCGCCTCTATTGCATCTGCGGAAAATAGCAGCAGGAGACTCTTTCAGGTGGTTCGGAATCTATCGGAGCCACCTTCGTCATCGGGGCCTGGTAGGGACCCCAAGATCTCCTGCAATGCGTTTGCAAAGTTTTTTGCAGATAAAATCGCTCAGATTCGGAAAGAGATAGACTCCACCGTGGGAGCAGGGCCAGGGCGGGAGAGTGCCAGAGTCCTGTCTAGTCCAGTTGCGTGGGATCAATTTCAGTCTGTTACCTCCGAGGATGTGGACAGGCTGCTTGGACGAGTGAAACCAACCACCTGTCTCCTTGATCCTTGCCCATCCTGGCTTATAAAAGCTAGCCGGGAGGGGCTGGGCGATGGGCTGCGCGGGGTGGTGAATGCTTCCCTCTGTGAGGGAGCCTTCCCAGCCCCGCTGAAAGAGGCGGTCATTAAACCGCTTCTTAAAAAAACATCTTTAGACCCGGCCAATATGGCCAACTATCGCCCAGTCTCAAATCTACCATTCTTGGGCAAGGTGATTGAGCGGGTGGTTGCTGAACAACTCCAGGCACGCCTGGAAGAAGCGGACCATTTGGATCCCTTCCAATCGGGATTCAGGCCTCACCATGGGACTGAAACCGCCTTGGTCGCGCTGGTCGATGATCTCCGGCGGGCTAGGGACAAAGGTGAGAGCTGTTTCCTAGTTCTGCTGGATCTCTCAGCGGCCTTTGACACCATCGACCATAACATCCTTCTGGACCGGCTAGAGGGGTTGGGAGCTGGGGCACTGTTATACAGTGGTTCCGCTCCTTCCTCCTGGGCCGTGTTCAGAAAGTGGTGGTGGGGGATGAGTGTTCAGACCCCTGGGCTCTCACTTGTGGGGTGCCTCAGGGTTCTGTCCTCTCCCCCATGCTTTTTAATATCTATATGAAGCCGCTGGGAGAGATCATCAGGGGGTTTGGGCTGGGTGTTCATCAGTATGCGGATGATACCCAGCTCTACCTCTCTTTCAAATCAGAACCAGTGAAGGCGTGAAGGTCCTGTGTGAGTGCCTGGAGGCGGTTGGAGGATGGATGGCGGCTAACAGATTGAGGTTGAATCCTGACAAGACAGAAGTACTGTTTTTGGGGGACAGGAGGGGCAGGTGTGGAGGACTCCCTGGTCCTGAATGGGGTAACTG
Source organism: Lacerta viridis (assembly GCA_900245905.1). Taxonomy (NCBI): domain Eukaryota; kingdom Metazoa; phylum Chordata; class Lepidosauria; order Squamata; family Lacertidae; genus Lacerta; species Lacerta viridis. The sequence goes on from OFHU01004039.1 coordinate 52,053, forward strand.
TGCCCCTGAAGGACCAGGTGCGCAGCCTGGGAGTCATTTTGGACTCACAGCTGTCCATGGAGGCGCAGGTTAATTCTGTGTCCAGGGCAGCTGTCTACCAGCTCCATCTGGTACGCAGGCTGAGACCCTACCTGCCCGCGGACTGTCTCACCAGAGTGGTGCATGCTCTGGTTATCTCCCGCTTGGACTACTGCAATGCGCTCTATGTGGGGCTACCTTTGAAGGTGACCCGGAAACTGCAATTAATCCAGAATGCGGCAGCTAGACTGGTGACTGGGAGTGGCCGCCGGGACCACATAACACCGGTCCTGAGAGATCTACATTGGCTCCCAGTACGTTTCCGAGCACAATTCAAAGTGTTGGTGCTGACCTTTAAAGCCCTAAACGGCCTCGGTCCTGTATACCTGAAGGAGCGTCTCCACCCCCATCGTTCAGCCCGGACACTGAGATCCAGCGCCGAGGGCCTTCTGGTGGTTCCCTCACTGCGAGAAGCAAAGCTACAGGGAACCAGGCAGAGGGCCTTCTCGGTAGTGGCGCCCGCCCTGTGGAACGCCCTCCCATCACAGGTCAAGGAAATAAACAACTACCTGACATTCAGAAAATACCTGAAGGCAGCCCTTTTTAGGGAAGTTTTTAATGTGTGATATTTTTGTATTTGATTTCTGTTGGAAGCCGCCCAGAGTGGCTGGGGAAATCCAGCCAGATGGGTGGGGTACAAATAATAAATATTATATATTATATTATATGGGAGGAGTAATTGCTTTGCTGAACTGTGCATGTTAGGAAAAAAATGCATCCAACGATGTGGGTATCAGGAGAAATGTACACTGAACTGTGGATGAATTTTCCTGGGGACTTGCCCCCACCCCAGATCCCGAATGCAGGGAAATGAGCAACAGAGAAATGGGCATCATGTTTTCTCATTCCTCCTTCTGGCTCTGAAGTCCTGTGATTCTAAGCAGCCATAGCCGGGGTTGGGGCTCAGGTGCGAGAGGAGGGCCATGGCAAACACACATCCTTCTCCTCCGAGGACACCATTTCTCAAGCTGGGCTGCCAAGGGACTCCTTTTTCCAGCAGCGACTGATCCTGGCATCTCTCCTTCTCTCTCGTGACTCAGGATTCCTGCCTGGGGATCCCTTCTAACTCTCCTCTGAGCTTAGTCTGAGGGAAATTGCTCTCCCATTTTGTTCTGTAAGGGAAGGTCCTGCCTCGCAGGGTTGGTTTTGGGTGCCTCCAACCTCTCTGAGCAGCCCCAAATCTTGCTTTTCTAGAAGGCGGATGGGAACCACAAACCTCCCCAATCCCCTTCCATCTCGCCCAGGGAACTGGCGGCTCCCCCCACCGTTTTCAGCTTTTTATCCCCCAGAAACCAACCCAAACATGAGGAGACATGTTTAAAGAACTGTTCCAAAAATAGTTGCTTCAGTTCCTCCAGCATCTGATGCTTCCTTCCCTCAGCGACTCTTTAGGCCATAACATAACTGGGCATAAGTTTCCCCAGGTTTCCTTTTAATTTCTCCAAAATGCTTTCCTGCCCTGCTCAGCCGTGAGCCCAAATCGAACTCTCCCTCATTCTTTAAAGAGTCCATAATCGGTGGTTTCCTCACCCCTCATTTCTGAGTAAATCTCCCTAAGGAGATCCTTCATTCTGGCCTCATCCAGAACCTCTGAATTTGGTTCTCTCAAAACTGGGGGGGGGGGGAATCTCCTTTTTGAAATTTTGTTTGTTCCACTGAGGTAACTTCCCCACTTCTCTGTGGAACCAGTCATTCTGCTCTAAGCTGTATTTTTTGCATTTTAAGATTATACATTTCTTTTTCACATTCCGCCTCTTTCTCTCTCTCCCTTTCTCTGTCACCTGCCTGTATTTTCACTAACTGAATCTGCTGTTCTGCTCAAAGCCTGGCTCGTTCTTGTTCTCCTTGTATTTTGACCTCTCTTTTTTTGTCCTCTGCCTTGTATTTTGACTAACTTAATCTGTTTCTCTGCTTCTGTTGTTTTCCATTTCAAGTTCTGACCAGAATTTCCCTCAGAAATCGCTCCTTCAGACTGAGCTTCTCCCTGACTGCCTACTTCTTCTTGCCTTGGAGGTTTATGAGAAGGCGCAATTTCCTGACAGGAATTTTCCCTCACCAAAGTAGAACACACTTTCCTCTACTTTGGGGGTTTTATTTTGTATCTGATTTAAGGGGGGACCTGCTCCTTTTTTCCTTATTGGGGTATCCAGGATCCCATATAGAGTCTGTTGTAGCGTGGGGTTAGTGATTTTGGTAAGTGATTTCAGCGCTCTGACATAGTAAGCAGGAGGCAGTTTCTTCATGTAACAATCCTTTATTCAGGCAACAAGACAAGACTGACTGACTGAGGAGAGGGAAGCTACATTTATAGGGACAGGGGACTGGCTTGAAAGGGATACATTTTGGAGGGAACAATCACAACGCTGCCTTTTGGTGGAAACCAATCAGACTGAGGATCCAAATGCAGCAGCTTAAATCACCCAATAGTAGCTGTTCCTTCTGGAACAGAAAGGCAATCACTTTACCCTAATGCGAATACAGACAAAAGTAATACAGATATAAAAACCACTGAATCAATACACAACAGTCCTTATGTAGGTTCCCTACCAGTATGAGAAATAACAGAGACCAACCAGAGAATATTGAGAAGCAAAGCAGCTAGTAAGCCTGATCTTTATGAAGTAAAGGGTGCAGGAGAGAGGAGGAGGACCCAAAACCAAGGTGTGCCAGCAGCCCTCATGTAGACATTTTAAATTGCCCGCCTTGGAGTCCAAGACCACCCCCAGAAACTTCATACCTACTTCACAGAAATCTGAGTGTTTTGTTTATCTAGGGTTGCCAGGTCTGCTTCCAAAAAATAGCAGACAAGCGGGAGGGGGGTTTTAAATTAAATTAAATTATATATTTTCTTACAAACATTTTAACACGTATTAAAATAAAAAAATGTCCACTATTTTGTGGGAAAAAATAGTGAACATAATGTGAAAAAAGTGGACTGTCCACTCAAATAGTGGACACCTGGCAACCCTATGTTTATCTCGTGTGGCAAGTTACCTGATTGCATGATCTGGGTTTGGGCCACTCTTTTGTTTAATGTGTGTGTGTGTGTGTGTGTGTGTATAGTTATATATATGCTTAATTCCTGAATCTAGGTCACAGGCTCACACCCTGTTCATATCTTGAATGTGCCCTTAAGACAGGATTTGTGAGGAAAGAGACAATGGGGAGGTTTCCCACTTTGACCTTGCAGAGAAATATTTGAGGTCAATTTGTTCAGGACCTAATCTGTGGGGTTTCAGACATGTGGTTTATATATAAAGTTATGAACATTTCTTTTATATATATATATGACCTTAAAATTCTTATAACATATCATAATGCTCCACCAATTGCAGCGAGCCCAGTCTTAACCACTGCTTAATTTTAGGAAGAAAACTCTCATATTGGAGACTTAGGGAGGTGTTAAACAGATGAAATAATTTATTTCACAGAACAAAGTTGGTAAATCAAAAGGTGTGTCAGGAGGCGGAAATCTCTCAAGGAACAGTTAACTTATTTTGGATCTATTAAACCTAGTGGATGTTACAGGCTTCTAAACGAGGTTCTTTTCGGTTATTTCACTTCAGTTTCTTAAGCTTAATTGTATAGTTGTCACAGCTTAGGTTCTTAAAAAAATGTGAGGTATATGTGTGTGTGTGTGTTAATTTATAATTTTCATTTTTAAGAAATATTTCAACAATTAAAAAAAATATTTCTCACCTATCAATCCTTGACTTCCCTCCCCCTCTTTCAGCACTTCCATTAATTTACCCTCTTTTTTATTTTAGAAACTGGAAGTTTTTACAATAGTCCTGCGAATGTCATAATTTGTTTACAATTTGTTTGTAAACACTCAATAGACAATTTCCATTCCATAAAAAGCTTGTTGACTTGATTTCTTATTCTTTCGGTAAGTTTTACCATTTCTGCATAGTCCACTAATTTCTGTAGCCATTCTTCTTTCTGTTTTTGGATGAATATCATTCTTGCAGCATATATAAATATGTTTCTATATGGTTTAGGTAACTCTGATCCCATAATTCCCAAAAGAAAATTTTCCAGGTTTTTAAAAAACAAATATTATCTTGAACATCTTTTTCATTCGTTATATATCATTTCCCAGTAAGCTTTAACCTTATTACATCCTCATTCAAATGAGGATATTGTATCCACGTTGTTAACATTCCTGATAAATCCTTAAAACACTTTTAATTTAAATTCTCCACCTTCCTCTTAACAAATTTCTTTGAGTTACCCAGTTTTCTGTCACATCCCCCCCCCAACCACTATAGCTTTTACTGGTTAAAGCAGTAGTGGTGTTTTGCTCGCCAATAAATTTTAATATTTATCCGATACTCTATACATTCCCCTCGTAATTATATGGTTTATAAGTCCTTTATGTACTTTCACCTTTTCATACCACAAATACCTGTGTCAGCCATATATGTTACCCTGACCTTCCAAATCTAAAATACATGGATTCTTCAGTCACAACCACTCCTTCAAGCAGCACAAACAGGAAGCTTCATAATATAATATTTCTGTCAGTTTCCCAACCTTCTGTAAATCTCCCTCCGGAGGCTCCTCTAGTAGGAGGGCAGACTAGGAGATCACCACACCAATCCTAACTGGTCTGGGATCCTCCTTCCAGGAGATCTCGGCCCTTCTGACGGTTCCCTCATGCCTCTACTTCTCAAATTCAGCTCCCTAGATTTTTACTTGTCTAGATGCTCTTAAAAAGACACGAATCCCTGCTGGGGGTACCTTAAATGCAATATTGAGGGGGGGGGGGTCCCAGAGAAGCCTCACCCCACATAATAGATCACATAATTGCACACACCCCATTTGAATGGCAATGCCCTCAAATATTTTATGGGGGGGGGGGACAAAGGGACATCATCCCCTCGCATGTATCCTTGTATCAGACTCTGGTTTGGGCGTCTCATGAATGATCCCTTCTCATCTCTGATAGACGCCTACAGGCTTCCTCGTGTGAACGTCATGCTGGGAATTTTTCTGCAGCTGCAATCAGAGGCGGAGATGATCCGGGCGTGGGGATTTCTCTTCTTCTGCAGTCTCCTGAGCCTGACTTGGGGACATGAAGGCCAAGGGGCCTTTCTGAGGATCAGGAAGACGTACCTGGAGGAAGGTAACAACACACACAAACCTCACAATCCTTGCAGTTAGCAGGGTGAGGCAAGTGCCTGGGTCTCATCGTCCCTCTTTTCCACAAGATACTTTCCCAGGATTGCATGCAGGTCCTGAATTAGGTAGTCTGAACGTCTTTGGCCTATGTTCTATCTCTTCGCTGTGATTTTTGCATTACCGGGGGGGGGGGTGGACTAGATGGCTCTTCGGGGCCCTTCCAGTTCTACAGTTCTATGATTCAAATGAATAAATACAAACCAGGACTAACATGTTTTAAAAACTGGTCCTTGCTTACCTGTCCATTACACCACTGCTTTGATATATATTTTAAATAATAATAAAAAATAATGTAGCATGAGAAAAACAATGAAGTGCATCGTCCTAAATCTTAGTATTTTTTACAAACAAGAAATGCCTGTGTTGTTTGACTTATTAGTCGCTATCTGTGAAGCACAATCACTGATGATCGAACTACAATTCTTTCAGAGCTTGGGAGATGTCTGGTCAGTTCTGACATGGGAGAAGAGTTAACCCATTTGGTAGGGGAACTCAGCCCTCAACCACCCCCTGACTCTGGAAAGCCCTTCTTTGGACACATCCCAAATCTGCCACCCAGGTAGGATCTGTCCGGATTGGGAGACCCATTTGAAACAGGAACTCTGGAAGAGCACAGTAACCCTTACGTGCAGGTCCCATTCCGTTTAATAGGGTGTGGTCAAGAGAATCTCTTATATTGAGGACTCCCTTCTTCATGGGGTACCAGAAATGTCCAGGCCACAGTTTTAGGCACCTCCCCATTTAACTCAGAACCCCCACTAGTTGAGTCGCCTTTTGTTGTCTTTGCAGGATAACGGTGGAGACCCCATATCGCCCAGCTATCGATACAACAATGCGATCAGACGATTCACTGAACCTCCATTGGATAGTGGTATTTGGCGTCTATTTGGAATAGTAAGTTCTTTTTCAGCATCTTCTTTTCAGGAAATAGCCTTGAAAACCAGCAGTGAAAACTCTGTAATTCTGTAAGTCTGTGATATTTGGGAGCATCCAAGCAATCTTGCTGTTAGAGATGGACTCTGTTGACCCCCAAAGAGGTCAAATCAGTGTGAGCATCCAAAGTGTCTTCTTATCGATCATCTTAAGCCAGTTTGGGTGCCTTTGGGGCTGGAATGAGTGGTGGAATTTTCAGATAAATAAATAGATGAAGTATTATGCCAATAGGATGGAAAACTCCATAGGTACCATGGAACCTATTGCTCCCACGGGATCTTCCTTGTGGCTTTCTCATCTGGTTGGCCACTGTGAGAACAGGATTCTGGGGCCTGGGGCCTGATCCAGCAGGCTGTTCTTATGTTCTTAGGCAGTGTTTTTCAACCTTTTTTGGGCAAAGGCACACTTGTTTCATGAAAAAAATCACGAGGCACACCACCATTAGAAAATGTTAAAAAAATTAACTCAGTGCCTATATTGACTATATATAAAGTAATTTTCCCACGGCACACCAGGCAACATCTCGCGGCACACTAGTGTGCCGCGGAACAGTGGTTGAAAAACACTGTTCTTAGGTAGGCTAAAACCAGCACTTTGTGTTTTCAGGGCATGACACAAATGCAATATATCCTTTCCTTCCATCTAGTTCCTTTGCTGCTTTCGGCAAAGAGGTGGAGATTCAAGTCACAAAGGACTTCTCAACTGTCATGACCATGAGCAGCAGTGGATTTCAGATGAAGAGCTGTGACTCCTGCGGTGGTTGGTCAGATATCAAAACCTGGTACAAGTAAGTAGCAGACAGAACATTTTCCCTGGGCTGGTGGCAGGGGGAGAAAAGAAACAGCCAAACAATTCACTCAGGGCAAAGAACGGCAGGTCAGACCATGTACAGTGGTGCCCCGCTAGACGAATGCCTCGCTAGACGAAAAACTCGCTAGACGAACGGCATTCGTCTAGCGGAAGCTGCCCCGCAAGACGAAAAAGTCTATGGGGCTGCTTCGCAAGACGAAAAATTTTCGTCTTTTTTTTTCGTTTAGCGGAGCGCGGCTGTCATTGCCGCTTCGCTAGACGAAAAACCCGCTAGACGAAAATTTCCGCAGGACGAATTATTTTCGTCTAGCGGGGCACAACTGTAAATGACTGTTATGTTCCGGCATTCCTGGTGGTTTGCAAATGATTTCAAATGATTTCGGGTCATCAATCTGAGCAGGTTTTTGTTTTGTTTTGTTTACTGCTTAACCTACCTGATCAAAACAAATTAAAAGCAGACTTTTCTGGTTCTTTGTTTGATCTAAAACATTTCATTCCACCAACGTGCTCCAAGGATTGGGTGTGTGTGTGTGTGTTAGAGAGAGAGAGAGAGAGAATGTCTGCCAGCCCTGGATCTCACCGATGTATTTCTCCTCCTGCCCACACCAGAATGAGAAAGGCAAGTCTTGGGTTTTGGCCATTCTTCCGGCACATATTCTCCCTCTCTTGTCCTCATTGAATTGCACTGTAAATAACAATCCATAGTATTTTTGATAGTTCCTCTGGAACTCTATGCCACTGGATTTTCAGCAGGTGCCTTCTGTGCCAGCTTTTAAAGGCTTGCAGAAAACCTTTTTATTCTGTCAAGCCTATGCAAGCAATTAACTGTAAACCCCCAACTAAGGGTTTATTGATATTTGCTTTTAATTTCTATTTGCTTTTAACTTGTTTTTCGTTTTTCATGATTTCATTGTCTAGTTTTATGTTTCTATATTGCTGTGGATCACTGTGGTATATTTTTATGATATGGCAGTGTGTGTGTGTGTGTGTGTGTGTGTATGCACTGTGTTTTTTTACTGTCTTCCAAGGGCTCCGGATGGCACTGCTAGGATGCACCTTTTCATTTAAGTTGCAGGCAGCTGCTCTAACTTCTGCAAGCTTTTCGCATCTCTTTCCCATTTTTATCACTCATCAGATCTTCCAGCACTTTGACAGACGGTGCCACGCCAATGGTACAGATTGCTCTGAGGGAAAGCCTGGTCCCTGTTTTGGATGAAAAGGTTGGTCTTATAGCACTGGAGTTGAGGTTGAAATGTACATAGGGATCTGACTGCTGATGTTAGGTGAATTGATTTTGATGCTGTTCTTGGTGCTACCGCTGTTCACTGAATTGTAGAGTTGGGGGAAATCTCAAAGGTCTTCTGTAAGGTTCCCAGTTAGTTGCTCATGAGTAACCAGCCGATTCCGTTGCCTCTTTTTATAGTTTTATTGTGCAAAGCTATTTACAATGCAGAGCTAACAAGTTCACGTCTGTCTCATCCATCAGCAGAATCTGGGAGTGCCCCTTTCTGGTTCTCTCCCCCCCCCCAGCATAAGAGTCTAGGGATAAGAAATCCCCTTCTTCTTTCCCTACGTGGCACCTGAAATATACTCGGAGTCAAGTGCGAATTTCATGCTCTTTATAGTAGTGAGGAATGCAGTTCCCCCAAAATGTCTGCTTTATATACACTATTTACACAATGGGCCCCACGTGATTGGCTAATTCCGGGATACTCCTGTATGCCAATCGGGTTGCGGATTCACTTCCACCTGGAGCTGGATTGGGTGGCTCCTGCGGACCAATCAGACTGCTGCATTCTGGATCCTATTGTTCTAGGACCAATCAGACTGCTGCATTCTGAATCCTATTGTTCTAGGACCAATCAGACTGCTGCATTTTGGATCCTATTCAACTCAGTACATAACAGCACCCCTCTGCGCAACTGAGGGGATGGAAGTGGCATGCCTCCCTCTGCGCCAGCAGGGTGCAAGGTCTCTCTAACGTCCCCAGAGCCTCGGCTATCAGTTCCCTGAACCACCTCCCGTTCCCCACTTGAGGTCTCACTGCTGCTCCCGCTGGAAGAGGAAGTGCTGCTTTTCAGGTGTTGCTGAGGCTCTCTGTAGCTTCCCGAGACCCCTTCCGCCACCCTGCACTGAACTGAGGACAGTTCCCTGACATCATCCAATCCAACCCCCTTGCGATGCATCCTTCGCTTAAAAAACTCCGAATCCACCACCTCCCAAGGGAGTCCGTTCCACTGTCAAACAACTCTTCCCATCAGAAAGTTCTTCCTGAGGTTTAGTTGCAATCTCCTTTCTTGTATTTTGAAACCATTAGAACACTGCAAACACTTGAACTCTTTGGCAGGCTTCAAAAAACTCCTGCAATATTAAAAAGACTTTGGATACAATGGAGGACTCTAATTTGGATGAATTATAATATGCAGTTGACAAAGGTATTTAAAGAACCCACAGAGGGGAGGAGGGAGGTCCTAAGATTTGGGAGAATCTTGTTTTAATTTTAATATTTTTAAGAATGTTAATTGTGTGATCGATTTTGTAAAACCAAATAACAATTACAGTATTATTATTATTTTTAAAAAGTAACTTGAAGCCATTGGTTTGAGTCCGCCCTGCCAGCGCAGGAGAAAACATGCTTGCCCCATCTTCCACGTGACAGCCTTTAAGATATCTGAAGATGTCTACCATATCACCTCTCAGCCTTCTCCAGGATAAACAGACCCAACTCCCCCAGCCGTTCCGTGTAAGGCTTGGTTTCCAGGCTTGTGTTTTCCACTCTCACTTTGCTTTTCTGGTTTTATATTTCAGAGCTGTGGCCTCTTGCAGACTGCCCTGTCCAGGCCTGGAGGTTGCCTTCTGAGCCAGAGTCTGTGTAAGCGGCTTCCTTCTTTTGCACATTCCTTTAAGAAATGCTAAGGCATTACTTTCTTGGGTTCCATGATCACTGCAGATGGTGACAGCAGTCACGAAATTAAAAGACGCCTGCTTCTTGGGAGGAAAGCAATGACAAACCTAGACAGCATCTTAAAAAGCAGAGACATCACCTTGCCGACAAAGGTCCGTATAGTTAAAGCTATGGTTTTCCCAGTAGTAATGTATGGAAGTGAGAGCTGGACCATAAAGAAGGCTGATCGCCGAAGAATTGATGCTTTTGAATTATGGTGCTGGAGGAGACTCTTGAGAGTCCCATGGACTGCAAGAAGATCAAACCTATCCATCCTTAAAGAAATCAGCCCTGAGTGCTCACTGGAAGGACAGATCCTGAAGCTGAGGCTCCAGTACTTTGGCCACCTCATGAGAAGAGAAGACTCCCTGGAAAAGACCCTGATGTTGGGAAAGATGGAGGGCACAAGGAGAAGGGGACGACAGAGGATGAGATGGTTGGACAGTGTTCTCGAAGCGACTGGCATGAGTTTGGCCAAACTGCGGGAGGCAGTGGAGGATAGGGGTGCCTGGCGTGCTCTGGTCCATGGGGTCACGAAGAGTCGGACACAACTGAACGACTGAACAACAAGAAAGGCAAATCAAGGAGAAGCTACTTCATGCAGATTCTCCTGCTGCTGGGTTTAGTTGATATTTTAAACACACAGAGGGGGAGTAAATGAAATATACACATTCCCCAAATTTGAGCAAAATGATTATGGATGCCATAAGGTTTGGGAGAGAAACAGTGCCTTCAAAATACCCCCCCTCCGGCTTTTATTAGACATCATGTTTGAAGACCAAAATTGCAAAACTTCAAAATTCCAATACTGTTCCTTTGATGCTGTAACTGGCCCTGTGGACTTCCCCACTCATTCAGCCGAAGGCACTGATCTTTGTGTGCATGCCGTTGCACGGGAGGAAAGAGTCTCCCCATTGAAATGAATAGGGAAGTCCATAGCAAGGGTTCGTGCAATAGATTGGGGAATTGGGATGATTTCCTAAAAGACAGGAGTGGTTGGTGCAGGTGATGCAAGGAGCTCTGAGGCCACAGGGGTAAAGACATTTGCTCCTTAGTTAAAGAGCACCAACACTGAATGAGTCTCCTCGCTTGAGAGGCAGTGTGGTGTAGTGGGTAGAGTGTCAGAGGAGGAACTGGGAGACCAGGGTTCAAATCCCAACTCGGCCACAAAGCTCTCATTGAGTGACCTTGAGGGCCAGGCACTGCCTCTCAGATTAACCAACCCCACAGGATTGTTGTGGGGATTAAATGAGGAGAGGAAGAGTCACGGACGATACCTTGAGTTCTTTGGCGAAAAGGTGGGATACAAATGCAATAAATAAATATATAAATTCTTTGCTTCCCTGCAGTTGACCTGTCACCTCTTGGGATCCAGTACTTTCTCGAGAGCTTCCTTCTGAGAAATGACACTCTCATCCTCGAGCTGTGTGTAAGTACCAACCAGCGCCGTGCGCTCCTGCTTCTCTGCAAAGGGGTTATCTGCCCTGGTAGCTATTCATCAGGCTTGTAGGTTTTTGTTCCTGATCAGGAGGAACACTATCTCAACCCGAAAAGTAGTTAGGGACCTGCGATGGCAGTCCGCAGCCATGGTGGTGGCTCAACTATGACCCTATCTGGTAGGTAGCCGTGTTGGTCTACCATAGTCGAAACAAAATAAAAAAATTCATTCCAGTAGCATCTTAGAGACACATGAAAGCTCATACCAATAACAAACCTATCTGGACAGGAATAACTGGGCTACAGTAATCTATGCTCTGGCAACCTCAAGGTATGTGAGTGGAAACCAATTGGAAACCATTCAGAAACTTCATACATGCGGCAGCCTTTGAAAATGATTTGGGAAGCTTCAATTCGTGCAGAATGCAGCTGCCCAACTGCTGAGCTCAACAGATCATATAGCGCAGTGGCTGACCAGACCCCCCAATGGGAAAACAGAAAGCAGGATTCAAGCACGTAAGCCCCCTCTCGCCTCCTGTGTTTTCCTGCAACTGAGATTCAGAATTATTGCTTGCCTTCAGCTGCGCAGGCAGGGCATAGCCATCGTGGCTAATAGCCACTCACAGCCCTCTCCTCCGTGAATTTTATCCAGTCCTCTTCTAAAGCCGTCTAGATTGGTGGTCCCCACTGCCTCCTGCCGGAGGGAGTTCCATAGATCAACTATGTACTTTTGATGCTGCTGGCAGGTCTCGGAAGAAGGAGGAAAGCCGGGCGGCAGAGCAGAAGAGGCAGGCGGTGGAGCAGAAGAGAGGCTTGCCAGCCTCTTGGCCTCTCTTCCTAAAATGCACAACGAAGCTGCCACTGACATTGCCCTGGCGATGAAGCAGCTGGACTGGAACTTTGCCCACCTCCTACAACCTACAAAGCCCATCATTCTGGATAAGAGCCACAAAATGGTGAGTGGTGGGGCCAAACCCTGGCCCAAGTGGAAACTGTGCAGGGGGTGCTCTACCTGTACCCTAGACCTGTGCCCTCTCCCATGGCATGTCGGCAGCCCCCAGTGGCATGCATGGAGCACTAGTGGCACATGTGATTTGGAGCCCCAAGGAGCTGTGACTCAAGGCCAGAGTGTGGCTCTGACAAATGGAGACTAGCTGTGTGGAGGGCAGGGACAGAGAGAAGAAGGGTGAAGAGATGCTGGTCCAATGCCCCCCGTTGGGCTTTCCCCTTGCCAGGCTGCTCCCTCCCGAGAGAAGCCAGACTGGCTCCCTCCTTGCTGTCCTCCCATTGGCCTTTGGGAAGGAAAGAACGGGTGCTGTGATGCTTTTATTGCAATTACCTGTAGGTTTTAATGGATCACACAGGCATACATATATATAATTCTAATCGGTGTTTAATTGCTTTTTAATGATTAGTGTTTTTTTCTCTGTTTTTAGTTGTTTCTATTTTATCTGTTAGCCACTTTGAGTCCTTGCTTGGGAAGAAGGCAGGATATAAATAAATACAATAATGAACATTTTAACTATTATTTTTTGTCATTTCATATACACCTTCCAGGGCTTTTGCATGTTGGAAAGTGTTCAGCCTCTGCTTCCAGGGCAAGTTTCTGATGAGGTGAGTGCCTTTTTATCTGCTCGGCTTCTGAACCCTCCGTTCCCTCTTGCCTGGTCTTACTTGCATAATGGTATGTATGTCATCCTTGGGGGTTGAAGGACAGAGGCTCACACCAAGCTCCCAGTCAGTCAGACTTTATTCAGCAATGCATTACAGGACAGAGTCCAAAGGGTCTGTGAGAGCATCTCCAGTAGAACACACACAGTGTGGCACAGGAGACAAGTCCTAGGGGCTCAGGTCCCTCTCCCCCTGCCCCATAAAATATTTGAGGGCCACCCCCCCAAGTTAAGGGGGAGATTCCCATCGAAATAGTGTGTGTGTGTGTGTGTGCAGTGCCATGTGATGGATTATGTCGGGTGGGGCTTACCTACCCTCCCCTATATTTTATTCAAGTTGACACCCCTGCTGTGTGGGAAATGTACATCATCTTAGCTGCTCATCCTCTCACCCAATGAGCTTCTGCTCTTTCAGGACTACACCATCTCTTCATCCAACCGCAGTCCTTGAAATGCACCTTTCCTGAGCCCATTTTCACGGTACCTTTCGAAACCCTCCTTGTACCTTATCTGGAGTTGTTACATCCCATTTTATTCAAGGGGATTTCCTACTCAGAGGACATGGTTGGAACTGCTCTGTTATTTCCCTGTGGAAATACAGGTGCCCAGATATATGAGGAAGGCATTTCTGAATCATTTTAGGCTGTGCCAACATCATCCTGGATGTTTTGGGGAGGTCGTTTCCTTTCCTTTGCATTTTAAATTATTATCTACACACTCATCATTTGCGCACTCATTCCTCCACTTAAACCAAATCTGTGCAGGAGATAGAGAACTATGTGATGAACTTAACCGCTCTTGAACCACCTCGATTCTACAGCGACTTTGGCAGACTTTACGTGATTCATCTATTGAAGTTGGAGACGTTTAATGCTGAGGGGATCTCCGTCTGGAGACTAGATGAAGTAAGTTTCGGAACCAGCTCTCATTGCAGAGCCTTGTGCAGGAGAACTTCCCAGGGGATGGTGTCCATCAGCACCACCTCTCTCTGCTGAACGGCTCCTCTCTCGTTTCCTTTCATGGCAGACTTACTATGCACCAGCTGATATTTCGATTGCAGACAACAAGCTGAAGGTCTCATTGTCTCTAAACAGGTAATACCAGACCACCTGCCTTGCTGTCACATGCTTTGCTCACACAAGCGGGACGGTGCTAGCAGTGCCAATGCATCATTTTTGCTAAGCAGATAGCCTAATGTTATGTTTCATGTTTTCTATCTTTTTTGTCATCTCCCATAAAGTGTAAACGCAGCTAGAGACATGGTTCACAAGTAAGATATAACACAGTCTGCAGGGCAACAGTTGGTGTGGATCTAAAACTTGGTTCCTGAACAGGGGTAGCCAGTTGACTACAGAACCATAGAATCAAGGAAAGGTAGACTTGGGAGGGTGCAGAATGCTGTGGCCAGATTGCTGGTGGGGGCACCAGAGCAACAACATGTGTTGCCACTGTTAAAACATCTGCACTGGCTGCCCATCTACTACTGAGCCAGGTTCAAGGTCCTTGTCTTACGGTAACTTATAAAGCCCTGAACAACTTAGATCCAAGTCACGTTAGGGACTACCGAAGGCCTTGGGATCTCAGCTTGATATCACTGCAAACAGCTTCTTGGGGGCTCCTGGCAGGTGTTGTTCGCCGGAACCTTACAGTATGCCGAGTCTAACACGTGGTTTCCTTATTTTCAGTGGATTTCTTCAAACACAAATGCGGGGTGTAAGTTCTTCCTTATATTTCAATTTATGTGATCACACTAGAGGCTGCATCCCTGTTTGCATTGCTTGCCACCCCCACATATCCCGCCTCCACCTGCTTGCACCCCCTCTCTCTTTGCACCTTACCCCCCAAAACCCCTTCCCCTTACAGCTCACCCCCAACACCCCCGCCCTCCCTTTGCATTTTGCCATTCCTGCCTCCCCCCGCCCCACCAGGGGCAACAGGAGCAGTGTGTGAAAGCTTGCATACCTGGGTTGTTATAGACCACAAGCACAACATGAGCCAGTGTTGTGGTGCAGCAGCAAAAGAAGCTAATGCAATAATTCAAGAGAAGTCTAGTGTCTGGATTGAGGGAAGTCGTAGTACTGCTGTGTTTTGCCTTGGAGTCCTGCTCTCACAGTGGCCAACCAGATGCCTGTGGGAAACCCGCAACCAGGATCCAAGCACCAGAGCACTCTCCCCTCCAGTGGATTCCTTGAAGGATCCCCTGCATTCCTCTCATTCCGTGGAACTTCCCTGGAGTGGGAGGCAGAGGCTTCTGATCTGTGGGGCACGACCCACCTGAAATAATTCTCCACAATCCTCTTGGAATGCTACAGCGCCAGTCAGTGGGGTTTGCACAGCAGCCCCATTTAAATTTCTGGGAATGTGGAATAAGCAACCATTAGACAATCCACCTCAGGACAGTCTTTGTGCTGACTCCTTGTGCAAACCACACTGATTGCATTGCTGCAGGGTCTTCGCTTCAGGTGCTTTTTTGCTTCTGGGCTGTTTCTTGGACTTTGCTGATGACATTTCTTCGTCCCACAACAGGACCTATCCGACATAGTCCGCATGCTGGAAAGAGTGCTGAGATTTCAGGATCCTATTGCGTTGTTGGGTAAGAATTTGTCCAGTTCTGTGAGGGGTGCGCACTTATGTCAGAGGAACCTTGACAGTTGGTGGGTACAGTTGTGTCAGGGACAGTCCCACATCTGTTAGGGTTGTGACAATTTTGCTCTGTTCAAAGAACAAATCTAATTGTCTAATTTCTATGTAGCAGAAACAGAGTCCAACAGCTAATTTTTTCAGCCAAGTTCGTTCTGTAACTGCCATGTTAAAGGGACAGTTAACCCACCACTTGAAATATGTGCTCAGAAAATTTTCATTTGAGGGAGATAATTTAGAAAGGTTAGAGAAAATCATCTAAGGAAAAGAAGACCGCATTCCATCTTCAGGAAATTATTTGATAAATTATATGCCCCAAACCCATGCACTGCAATTTTGATTCAACACAGTTAACAATCATTAAGGCAAAATAATTTTGGCAGCATCTAATATCACTATTTTAAAAAAGCATATCTAGATAGAAGTCACACAGACAAATGATAAAAACCTAAATGATAGAAGAAGGAGTTTGGCTCACCTCTGAATATGCTAAAAGTATTAACATTAAAAGTAGCATGCACTGTGAACAGAACTTGTTCAAGTAATATATAATGGCGATTTGAATTAGGCATGTCAATGCTGTGTGTGTGTGTGTGTGTGTGTGTGTGAGAGAGAGAGAGAGAGAGAGAGAGAGAGAGAGAGAGAGAGAGAGAGAGATAGCATATAGCTGAGCAGTTTCAAGATCAGCCTAGTTCTAGGAAGGCAGCTTCTGTGGGCGTTAGTCCAAATGCAATGGGTAATTTCATTAGGGACAAAACTGAAATTGGGGGGGGGGGAGCAGGCACAGTAAATGACATTAGACAGAGGAAGGGTTGGCAGGCAGGGCAACAACACAAGGTCCCTGCTGCAGAGTTTCTAGATGGTCACATGCCAGTCTGGACAGGTCGCCTTCTGTTTGCCCAAATGCAGATTGTGCTTCTTTTCTTCAGACAATCTGCAGCAGGAGTTCCTGTTGCCGCTGGCTCCAGGCGTGGGTGACGTGGTGAGAATGAAAACCAGCTGTACAAAGGTGAGGGCTTTGGGGTGTTCCATGTTTCAGGATGTAGGTTCAGAGCTACTCAGGGCCTTCTTGGTGGCTGCTCCCAGTCTCTGGAGATGCCTCCCTGAAGAAGCCATCCCGGCTCCCTCCTTATTCTCCTTCTGCCGGCAAGTGAAACCTTTCTTGTTCCAAAAGGCTGTTGGGAACTGACTCCTTTTAATGAAAGGATGGGTGCAGTGCAGTTTTCATGATAATGATCTGTATGTTTTTAATAGGTTTCTTATGTATAAACAGAGTTTCAATTTTATCAATGTTTAATTGTTATTTAATTATGTTTTTTTCTGTGTTTTTAGTGGTTTGTATTTTTATCTGTATGCTGTCTTGAGTCCTTTAAGGGAAAAAGGCGGGGTATAAAATACATATATCATACATCCAGTTACAGGTGGGTAGCCGTGTTGGTCTGCCATAGTCAAAACAAAATAAAATAAAAATTCTTTCCAGTAGTACCTTAGAGACCAACTAAGTTTGTTCTTGGTATGAGCTTTCGTGTGCATGCACACTTAACAAACTTAGTTGGTCTCTAAGGTGCTACTGGAAAGAATTTTTTTTTTTTTTGTTTTGACTATGGCAGACCAACACATGGCTACCCACCTGTAACTGGAACTATGGAAGGCACCACATTGAGCCACATGACATGGAAGTCCATCATCTGAAGAAGTGTGCATGCACACGAAAGCTCATACCAAGAACAAACTTCGTTGGTCTCTAAGGTGCTACTGGAAGGAATATATCATAAAAAGCAGTAATACGTGGCCCTGGGGTGTAGGGGGCAAAGCTCAAAAGTGGAGAGAGTTTTTCAGAGGATAGCTTCGTGCCCCAAGGACCTTACAATCTAAAAGCCCGCACTGGCAGGTATGGAAAGGGATACCCAGAGGAGGAACATGTCTTTATATCAGCTACTCACAGTGAGGCAAACAGGCAGCAGCAGATGAGCTACTGGAGAGAGAGAGAGTGTGTGTGTGTTCTGGGGTACAGAGGTAGTGCTCTGTCAAAAGCAATGGCAAGCTCAGGCTGGAGACCC
Organism: Lacerta viridis; assembly: GCA_900245905.1. NCBI lineage: Eukaryota > Metazoa > Chordata > Lepidosauria > Squamata > Lacertidae > Lacerta > Lacerta viridis. The sequence goes on from OFHU01004039.1 coordinate 69,809, forward strand.
CCGTAAGAGAGGGCTCAGGTGCTGTTTCAGAGGCAGCCATCCTCAGCCTTAAGTTGGGAGCTGCAGTTCCCTTGTAGCTGTTGGCGCCACCTGCGCGGAGATGAATTTCTTCATTGAAAGGCGTCTGGCTGGCTTGAAGAGTTGTCGTTTGCAGAGGAGTGGGAAGCCTGTGCTTCTCCCAGGTCCACTGAGCCCTCTGAGGAAGAGGTGGGCTCCATGCCACCCTTGGGTTGGAGGTGGGCTAGCAGAATGGGCTTCTCTTGCACAAGAGCTCCTCATTTCATATGGACAACTGGGCTGGCCAGAGACCTACTCCCTCTCCCTGGAGTGGACTCATTTCCTGAAGGGAGGGGTGACCGACCCCAGAGTCAGGAATGGGGAAAGCGGCACCCAAGTCCACATGGGGTTCAGGGATGTTGCCTGTGGCCAACGGGCAGAGATAGAAGAGCAAGGGACACATTTATGAGGGACCCCGTTTTCCATGTGAAGGGGCTAAAAGATATCCGACAGCTCAGAAGAGAGCCAGCCAATGTCAGGTCACAGAATCCGGCAGCGTAAGAGGAGTGAAGGTAGCAAGGAGGATCAACTGTGCTGAAGGCTGCGGAGAAATCCCTTAGCACTGGGTTTGGGAGACAGAGGGTGAGCAGCAGCTTGGAGAGGTCAAAAAGCAAAATTAGAAAAAGTTTAATGGTCACAATTCAGGAATCGGGAGGCACGTTTTGAACTCTTCCTTTTTCTTCAACCTAGGAATACCTTTTGATGTCTCTGATCCCCAAGTAATGATGCCCGCTGGAGCCCGGCATGAAAAACCAAGTGGTTGGAATTGTGTCTTGCTATTTCCTCTAAATTTGGATCCAGCTCCTTCTGTTGCAACAACCATGCACTGGGGGGGGGGTGGCAGAAAATGACTAGTATTCAAGCAGCATGCAATAATTAAAATTGCTAATAATAATAATAATAATAATAATAATAATAATAATAATTTATTTATACCCCCGCCCATCTGGCTGGGTCACCCCAGCCACTTCTGAGATGTGGCAAAAGGCAATGTGCGCAATCCATGTGTGGGACTTGTGTTTGTGTGTGTTTGCAAACCCCATTGGAAGAGATGGGAACCACACAAGGATTCCTGGACAGGCTTTGCACAGCTCCCATTCATTTCAAGGAAGCTGGCTTGAGAGAGCTTTCAAGTGGTTTGTGTCTTTCACAGTCAGAGGCAACAATGCCTCTCTGAATCCCAGCTGCTGGAAACTGCAGGAGGGAAGAGGGGTCTTGTGCTCGAATCCTGCTCCCTGGTTTCCCACAGGCAACTGTTTGGCCACTGTGGGAGCAGGATGCTGAACTAGATGGGCCATTGGCCTAATCCAGCTGTCTCTTCTGACATTCTGCTGGTGTCCTCTGTTGATGGATGAACTGAGCACGGGGCTCCTTTGGTGGGTTTACGTCTCCCATTCCTCCTGTATTCCAAGCATCATCCTGTGGATCGTGTCCAGCCAAATATACTGCTTGTCTGACTACCTTGTCTCCTCCTCACTTTCTTCCTTTGTGATGCATCAAGGACTTCCTACCCAAAATGTCAGCATTGCTATTTCCCCCTCATGAAGGTTTGCTGCAATAAAGTCCTCTTTTGGCGTTAATAAGCCTTTTGCTTCCTCTGCATACTTATTTATTTATATTCAACGGGTTTATAAGCCACTTCACAGCAAAGAGTTATTGAATCAAGGTACAATAAAGGAGAAAATGAAGCAGAAACAAAACAGAGAAGAAAATGGAGACTCTAAAAGCCAATTAGATCATACCTACAATTGTGCAATTAAGATTGTACAAAAGGATTGGGGAAGCCTCCTCAAACAAAAAAGTATTTAGTAAGTGCTCAAACATCAAGATGGTAGAAGCCTGTCCAGTCTCTCCTTACAATGGTTCCAGAGGGCAGGGGCTGCAACACTAAAAGCCCAGTTTCAAGTGCAAGCAAAGCATGCCTCTGGGGCACGTGGGACTCTCAGCGGTGCCCTATCTGAGGAGGGCAGTTTCTGGACACGGATTTCTGGGGTGAGGCAATGTTACTTCTCAGGCTACCAGTTTATCAAAATTTATCTCTGCCTATGCTATCATTCTGATGCTCCCACTGGCTGTAGGATCTACACTGGTGTAAAACAAACTCCATTGTCCACCATGGCCATTTCTGAATCTATTGCTGAACCCAGATTTAATCTCAATCGCACCCATAGTCCCATCTCAGTGGAAATCAACATAAATACCTGTTGAACTGCTGTTTATCTGAACAGTCATTAGGGTTTACCAGTGTGAAAATTATTCCAAGAACAGGGAGGGACCCGTTTCTGGGGAAGAACCCCCACCCCCACCCCCCGCTGCCTGGAAGACCCAGCAGCAGAAGCAGAAGAAAGTGCGACATTCTGGGCTCTCCTCTCTTCTCTTTCTGCATCGCCATTAACCGTAGCAAACGTCTGCTCCAAAGAGCAAGAAATCCTGGGGAGAGATCAGAAGGCAGAATTAGGAACAGAGGAAGCTGCCTTATACAGAGTCAGGCCATTGGTCCCTCTAGCCAGTGCTGCCGGATTGCCCCCAAGATCGGGGGCGGCAGCATGTGTGATGTCATGTGCACATCGTGTGATGTCACGTTTTCCTGACACCAAGCAGGCTGGTGAAGCCTCCTGTGACGTTGCTCTGGGCCCCCTCAATTTTGGGAGGGCTGGAACCCTTTCAAACAAATATTGAGGGGTTGGAAGACAGCTCTGCCCCCTAGAATTGGCATGCTTGCCTCTAGCCTAGCAGTGTCTGCACTGACTGGTTTCTCCATGGTTTCAGGCAGGAGTCTCTCCCAGCCCTGCCTGGAGATGCCAGCGAGGATTGAACCTGCAACCTTCCGCTTGCAAGACAGACACCCTACCCCTGAGCAGCTGAGTCTTCCTCTGGCCAACAGCAGGACAACAAAATCCTGACATCCAGACACACAAACGGTGCATGATGCCTACCTCCTGGGACATGTGCTCTGCAAACAGGGCTGTTTATTTAATGTTTCCTAAAATTTATACACTGCTTGAGTGTAAAACAACAACAACCACCTTCAAAGCAGTTTGCAAAATAGGACAAAGCAATAAAATTATCACTGAGAAAAAAATCACAACCACAATTCAAGAGTTTTGAAAAGTTAAAAGAACAATAGACTAAAAACAGTTATGAACTTACCTCAGATTTCTAAGCATCTGGGCAGCCTTGTCTAAGCAAGAATGTTTTTAGCAGGCGCAAGAAATAGCAAATTAACAGAGCCTTCCTGGTGTCAAGAGGCAGGGAATTCCAAAGTAAAATAAGTGAGTTCTTGCAAATGTGGAAGGGGTATTATGGGATGCCTGCTGGGCCAAGTGAGGACCACCTCAATGTGGGCTTCACCTGCTCCGAGCTTTCCCCCACAATTCATTTTTAGCCTCGAAATGCAGGAAGCTTCCCTGAGTACCCAGAGCTGCTTCTGCAGCAGGGCTCATGCACCACCCACCTGGTGAAGCTGCAGCATGGCGCTGGAGAGCTCCACGTGATCCGGGAGAGGGAGGGGGAACCCCTCGGCCAGTCGTGCTGGAAGGTAAAAATTTATGTTGTACTTAGAAGCAGACTCACTGGCAGGGTTTGATTAAACATTTACAATTAAGAAAACAAGCACAAAAGTTAAGATGTAATAATGGGGAATGAATAAAGGGAAAGATGTAATTTGATAAAAATTGGTACAAAAAGAACAAGAATGCAACAATATTTAATTAAAAGATTACGAAATTAAGGTAGAATAAGATGGGCAGGAGAAGCAAATCTTTAAAGAGCCAGAAGAGGAAGTTGAGGGAAGTCATGGGAGGGGGGTGGGGATGGGGATTGGGATTTATAGATTTTCCTTGTGATAATAATGATTGTGTTGAATATAAAATTGTAAAATTCAGTAAAAACTGTTTTTTTAAAAAAAAGGAAGATAAAATTAACCGAGGTCATAGAATCACAGAATTGTAGAGTTGGAAGAGACACCCAAAGGTCCTCTAGTCCAACCCCCTGCAATGCAACCAAAGCATCCATGGCAGATGGCCACCCAACCTCTGCTTAAGCACCTCCAGTGAATGGCAGTCCAACACCTTCCAAAGGGAGTCTGTTCGACCGCCAAATGGATGGCAGCAGAGTGGGGCATTGGGTGAACACAGTCTCCATTTCGAATTTGTATTATGTGCTTTCCCACACCAGAGCTATGTGAATCCCTCCCAATTATGAAAAGTGTCTTAAAATGTTCTGAAAATTGCAAAACTATATATAAGAGATTTTTTCCCCTCTGTCAAACCTGAGGAGCCACCGGCAGCTACTCAGCTCTTTGAGAGTCCTGCTCTGCCGTCTCAACTTACTCAGGTGTGCAGCCATAAAAAACTAGAAACTTGCTTTAAACTATGAAAAAGAAACCTAGTCTTCACCCAGTACTGTGGAGGTTCACCATTTGCACAGCCTCTTGTTTATTTATTCATTTATTGCATTTCTGTGCATCTTTTTCTCCAAGGATCTCAAGGTTATTCTGCTCTTAATTTCATCTCAACAACCCTGCAGGGTAGGTTAAGCCAAAAGGGACTGACTGGCCCAAGGTCACCAACCAGTGAGTTTCTGGGCCCAGTGAGGATCTGAACCCTGGTCTCTCCCTGGTGCTCTAACCACTACACCACCACTGCCCCTGCAACAGGGGAAGTGTGAATTTGCCCTGCAGTTTTCCCCGCTGCTCCTGGTTGTCCCCTTACTCTGAAGTGCTCTGTGAGCTCCCCAATGTTGTACTCAGGATGCTAGTCATTCCTCCCCTAGTAACTGAAAGTAGCTCTTTCCATGGGGTTACAGGCCTAGCGTTTTCTCAAAACGGCACAGCCAGATGCCCTCGCGGGAACCACCTGCAAGTCTGCTCTCCTCCTTGGAGACGCAACCGGAGGGGTCTTTGCTCTATCCTGGGAGTCCATATCAGAGGCCTGGTTCTGTTGGGATGGTGAATGAGAAACAAAGCCATAACGAAGCACGCGGTGGAACAATTAGACTAATATTTACCGTTCACTGCAGGCACGAGGGTGCTTGAAGCAAGGAGGCTCATGAGGGCTTGCATTAATTGTACCTGTAACAAGAGAGACAGAGACCATAAATGGGAAATCAAGATAAAAGGGCTCATAGAATCACAGAATTGTAAAGTTGGAAGGGACCCCCAAGGGTCATCTAGTCCAACCCCCCACAATACAAGAATCTCAACTCACAGTCATTCATCCAATTTGAAACCATACTGGACCATGCTTAGCTTTACAAATGCACTAGCAGTTTTATTGCTGCATGGGGCAGTGGGGAGGAGGGTCAAGGAGTCCTCTAAATCCCCTCCCTGACTTCTGGCTTCATCCTGGATGTCCTATATCTGCCTTGGCCTGTCCATAAATGGGTGTGTGAATCAAACAACTCCCAGTCAATTGGAAAGAACATTAAGCCCGTGCTCCATCCAGTCCAGCTCTCTCTGTGGCCAACCTCAAGCAAGACCTGAGCACAAGAGCTCTCTCCCTTTGGTTTCCAGCAACTTGTATTTGGAAGCATTAAGACCTCCAACTGTTGAAGCAGAGCAGAACCATCATTCCTAGTGGCCATTAGTAGTCCTCTCCTCCTCGGCCCAGTAGACCTGAAGGAGCTTCTCCACCCCCATCGTTCATCCCGGACACTGAGGTCCAGCTCCGAGGGCCTTCTGACGGTTCCCTCACTGGGAGAAGTGAGGTTACAAGGAACCAGGCAGAGGGCCTTCTCGGTGGTGGCGCCCGCCCTGTGGAACACCCTCCCTTCAGACGTCAAGGAACGAAACAACTACCTGACTTTTAGAAGACATCTGAAGGCAGCCCTGTTTGGGGAAGTTTTTAACGTTTGATGTTTTATTGTGTTTTTAATACTCTGTTGGGAGCAGCCCAGAGTGGCTGGGGAAACCCAGCCAGATGGGCAGGTTGTTGTTGTTGTTTCCATGAATCTCAGGGTTGTGGGTTTGAGTCCCACGTTGGGCAAAAGATTCGTGCATTTCAGGGGGTTGGGCTAGATGAACCTCAGGGTCTCTTCCAACTCTACAATTCTATGATCTGCTTGAATCTTCAAACAACCAGCTTCATTGATTATCCACAAGTCCTAGTGTCACGAGAAAGAGGTAGAACCTTTTCTCTGTTCACTTTCTCCACGCAAGGCATAATTTTATAAACGTCTATCATGTCCACTCTTTCTTGTCTTTTCTCTAAACTAGAAAGACCTTGGTCGCTTGCATGCTTCCCTCACAGGGGATTCCCCTCGATCATTCTGACGACCCTTTTCTGAATCTTTCCCATTTATTCGGTTTGCTAGTAGTTTTATCTTGCCCAGGGCAACCCAAAGCAACTTTGGGAGGTGAGGCGACCAGAAGTGTATGCAGGACTCCAAATATGGTTGCACCATAGATTTGCAAAACGGTATTATGCTATTGCCAGTCTAATCTTCAGTCTCTTTCTTAATGATCTCTAGCATGGAGTCTGCCTTTTTCACAGCTGCTGCACACTTGGCACAACCACCGAGAGGAATGACAAAGCAGGTGTGTGTCTGTGACACCTTGGGATGGGGGTGGAATTTGGGTCGGTTCACATTTTAGTGCAAACCTTATTCACCCCTCCTGAAATAATAAACAAACCGAAGCTCAGCTGGCCTTCAACATTCGGACTATTCCAAATTTTGCAGCGGTGTTCTCCAGGCAAGTAACGTCTACAGAGAAACCACATGCTTAGAGGTTTGCATGTACTTGAGTAAAAAATAAAATAGAAAAAAATGCATTACGTTTGAGAAAACTGAAAGCCAATAATATGTATATTAGGAGTTACCGGTACATGCAATGAGAAGTTGGTAAATCTTCATGGGGACAAATAAACGCCAAAAACTGATGTGTAAAAGAGGGGAACTAAACTCAAGACTGCAAGGGTGAGAAGCTGAGATTGATAGGTTTGCCCACTGAGAGTGGCACCAAGTCTTCCAGCGAGAGTATTGGCAAGAACGGGCTCTGAGAAGAAGTCAAGGGAGCCTCTGGCCCACGGAGCGTGCAGGCTGAGAGCTGTGACCATGGAATCCTCGGGGGTCACTGAAGGTCACGGGATCAAGCAATTTAGGGACCGAAAAGGTTCTTACTGAGAAAGGCCCGACGTCCGAGTGCTTCAAAGACAGCTGCAACCTATATGAGGATACGGGGGGGGGGGGAGAGAGAGCGATGGGGTTTTTACGCCTTATGACGACAATATACCTTATTGACTTGCTGAGCTATGGTAAGTCGGTGCAACCAAGCCACAGGGTCATGGCTGGCAACTCATCTTTCTGCATGCCCTTTGGGGCTGCCTTGGTGCCCCTTTTTGGCCGAAAGGTCCGCTAGAAATAAATTGGAAAGTGTAGTACAACCCGGATCTCGTCTCCCACAGTTCGCAGGGCAAGGTAAGCAAGCATTCGGTGTGGCAGCACTGACCCTTTGGAACTCCCTGCCTCTTGAAATGCCTGCTAAAAACATTCTTGTGTAGACAAGCCTTCCAAGGGGCTTAGAAAGTTTGTGTGGGTGGGTTTAAATCTATACTGTGGTTTTAACTTTCCGTATGTTTTAAGTGTTGTTGGGTTTTTAAAAAAATATTTTTATTGTTTTAACTTCTCTGTAAACTGCTTTGAGGGGGTTTTCCTACAATCAAGTGGTATACGTATAAATTTTATGAAATAAATAAATATGCATTGCAGGGGGTTGAGCTAGATGACCCTCAGGGTCCCTTGCAACTCTGTAATTCTATGATAGTTGGGGTTTTTCTTGGATAATAGCCAAACAATGATATTTGAATTATAGAATCATAGAGTTGGAAGGGATCCCGGGGTCATCTAGTCCAACCCCCTTACTGAAACAAAGATATGCCATGTCCACAGCATTCCCCTCATCCGTCAAGCTTGTAACTCTATCAAAAAGGGAAATGAGATTCATCTGGCATGACTTGTGTTTGAGAATACCATGCTGGGTCTTAGTAATCACAGCATCCCTTTCCAAGTGCTCACAGACTGACTGCTGAATTATCTGGTCTAGGACCTTTTGTGGTAGCTTCTAATCAAGCAAAAAACTTTTTTGGGGGGGTGTGTGTGTGTCAGGGAACTGTCCCCAGTTCTGCGTGAGGTGGTGGAAGGGCTCTTGGGAGGCTACAGGGAGCCCCGGCCCCACCGGGCTAGCAGCACCTCCGAAGGGCAGGAGACCAGCGGCCATGAGTGTAGGGGCTCTGGGGATGCTGTAGAGACCCTGAGCTAGGCACGCCATTTCCGTCTCCCGAACCACGCCGAGGGGTGAAACGCAAGGAGGGGAGACGGAGACTGGGGGTGCCGAAATTCTTATGTTGGGGTCGCATCCAGAAGGGGCCACTCCCGGATTCTGCGAGTGACTGATACAGACATGGAATTGTAGCTCTGCACTGTATGTAGTATGCACAAGAAACCTGTTAAAAGACAGGCTGGACTTCTGCCTCGTTACTCGCGAGCAACCACCACACAGACCTTACAGGGGGGTAAAGCACAAATGTAGAGAATTGCTTTGTCATTTCTTACTTGCCAAGCTTCAGGGACCCAAAGATCTTGGTGGAGTTCACAGTAACTTTGGCTGAAATGGTGGTTGACTGAAATCAAAGAGAAGCAGGTTGTGTGTGCTTTGCAAAGAGATCAAAAAAAGTTTACGTCATGTGAAATCTTTACATAGGAAGATTTGGAATTCTTTTAATCAGGAAGGAAAGGAGGGAAAGAAAGCAAGAAAGGAGGAGGAGGAGGAGGAGGAGGATCTCTTTGAGAAAATGCATCTGTTTGCAAAACTGAGGGAAATGTATGACATTCAGAAAGAAAAATATCTGGGAATAAGGAAGGATAGAGGCAGAAATGAGCACCCACAATTGACCCAAACTCTGATGAAGGTGGAAGAGGAGGCTTAAGGCCAGGGATGTAGCAAGGTAAATTGGTACCCGGGGGCAAAAAAAAATTTGTGTCCCCCCCCCAGGCATGGGAAGGTCAGGTGGTACCCGGAAAATTTCTTGTCAACCCCCCATTGATTCCCCCCCCCCAAAAATGGTTTTACGTTATTTCATATTTTCTTACAAAGGAATAATAACAAGTAATAATAATAAAAAACTTTTATTTATATCCCACCCTCCCCAGCCAAAGTCGGGCTCAGGGTGGCTAACATCAGATACATAACATTGGTATAAAATCAAACAATAATTAAATTACCTCCTAAAAACATCTCAAAATCAAATTAAAGTCTAATTAGATGGCTTTCCACAGGGTTAGGGTTGGGAACAGTAAGTGTTCTCTGAACTGAAATTTCAGCCTTCATGACATAGGAAAACAGCCAAGTGAACAGCTATTTTGGTGGAGGAGGGTCAAGATATTAACCGATATGCATGAAATTTCATATATAGCTATATAATCCCTAGTATAGTAAGATAAGACCTTCGGAGCAGGCATTTTCAAACAAAAGAATTCGGGGAAAAAAATTGTTCCTTGATGGTTTGTCACCCCCTCCATTATGGAACCCAGAGCCAGCTGCCCCTGCCCCCCCTTGCTATGCCCCTGCTTAAGGCAATGGGCAGACTGGAAGGGGCACGAAATGCCTACCCTCCTGATCATGGGCAGCACCAAGACTCAAGGTGTGTCCTGAACTTACCGCACCAATCACAAAGAGCGAGGCCAAGGAAGCGTTGGGGAGGATGGCGAATGCTCTGATGTCGGCCACCGGGGACAGCGAAATGGCGTCAGGTGTGATGGTCAGAGATGGGGCAGAAGAAGGTGAGACTTGGAGCTTCATGAGCATGTTGGGGTACAGCTTTTCCAACTGGGTGTGGAGAGCAAAGGCAGCATGAGGATCTCACTAGAGCATGGCTGCTGGATCAGGCCCAAGCGGGCCCATCTTCTCCCCTAACCAAACAGATGCCCCAGCTGCTCACCTGTGGAACAAAGGCCTTAAAGGATGTGGTGTTGAGGCGGATTTTAAACTCCTTCGGAACCTGCAGCAGGGTAGAAGAGGGAAGTTGGGGATGGAGAGACAGGACGATATACTATGACTTGGAAAAGCAGAGGTTAGAAAGAACAGCCCCTCTAAACCTTCCTCTTGCTCTCCTGCTGGGTTTTAGCTGAAAACTCGGCCCAGAACCTCCCATCAAAGCGAGGCTTCCATTGTGGACCATCAACAGGCTCCTATTGTCTTATTGGTAGAAAAACATGTCGGCAGCATTAAGGAGACGAGAAAAGCCTTCTACATCAAGCCAATGGCCCATCTACTTCTGCATCCTGGTCTCACTATCAAAGGGAGCTACTCAAGAGGCGCTGTAGACGATTGCATCGTGATCCACCCCCTGGCAATGCCAGCTCTGCAGACTTGGGCTCCCCAGCCCTCCTTACCATGTCGTCTGTGATGAAGAAGTTCATCTCCCCTGCTCCGTAGTATACAAGGCCTGCGGTGTTGAAGAAGTAACTAGAGATCCCGAAATAAAGCATGCGGTCATGATCCACCGGGAAAGCGAGGGCTGGTGGTGTGAAAGGAGGAGCAGAGCGATGGGCGAGGGAGAAGAATTCGCCCTGATGGGAGAGGAAATGCAAAAAAAATGGGAAGTCATTCATAGGACAGACAGAATGCTAATGAAGTGGAATCAGCGCCCATTTCTTTTCTGCTTCCTAGAATCACAGAGCTGTAGGGTTGGAAGGAGCCCCATGCTGCACCTGGTCCAACCCCCTGTAATGCAGGAATCACAGGTAAGTGTTTTAGGAAGAGAGGAAGGGAAGCAACAGGCAAGCGTCTTCCCACCAGGAAGATGCCCACAGCACATGAGGCCTCCGGAAGGGAAAATTGACCATGATCCATAAACCTTCCCCTCCTGGATCCCTCCCTCCCTCCCTCCTTTTCCCTACCTTCAGGTCCAAGTCTAGGGAATTCTGTGAAGCCACAGGAGGAGCAACCAGAGAGTAATCGATCCCAGACACCTTGTCAATTCTAGCCGTGACTAGGGAAAAAAAAAAGGACAAATCAAGGAGCTCGGGCGATGAAAGATACTCGGAGTCCAGTGTGACTTTCATGCTCTTTATTCAGCTCATAGTAGTGAGGAATGTAGTTCCCCCAAAACGTTTGCTTTATATACACTATTTACACAATGGGCCCCACGTGATTGGCTAATTCCGGGATACTCCTGTATGCCAATCAGAGTGCGGATTCAATTCCACCTGGAGCTGGATTGGGTGGCTCCTGCAGACCAATCAGACTGCTGCAATCTCAATCCTATTGTTCTGGGACCAATCAGACTGCTGCAATCTCAATCCTATTGTTCTGGGACCAGTCAGACTGCTGCAATCTCAATCCTATTGTTCTAGGACCAATCAGACTGCTGCAGTTTGGATCCTATTCAACTCAGTACATAACACCCCTCCCCTCTAAGTTCCAGTCCTGCCTGGGAGGTTGCATCCATAGTCCTCAAGGTACGCTGGCCGCCTACGTGTGCGTTGCGGCCTGGGCTGTTCCCTGGTCAGGGGTTCTGGTTCTGGCTCGTGTTCCAAGGCTGCTGGTTGTGATGGGGCTGTTTGGTCTGGCGCAACCAGCTCGCTCTGTCGTGGCTCTGGTTCCGGTGCCCTTTCGGCCTCGCGGGTCCTCTCAGTATTTACTGATTCTGCCTCCCCTGCCGGCCCCTCCTGCTCTACGGGTCTCAATGCCCCACTGTTCCCTTGGGACTCCTCTGACCTGTCCTCCTCCTGGTCGAGGCAGCTGTGGTGTGTGCACGGCTTGAGTGCGCCGCTGTACTCTGTGCACCTCCTCCCTGTCTGATCCTGAATCGTCGATGAGGTCCTCGTGGTGGACCCTTGGTTGGGACGGCACGCTCGGCCGTGCCTCTTGCATCGACCTCTCGGCGGCTTCTGTTGCCAGGGCCTCCTCCAGAGCGACCTGGAACGTTAGGTCCTTCTTGGCATAGAGGCGTCGTTGCAGCTTCTCGTCCCTCAGGCCACCGACGAGGCGGTCACGCAGCATGTTCTCCAACTCTGAGAAGTTGCAGAACCGAGCGGCTTGGCGGAGGGAGGTCACAAACCCCGTTATGGTTTCCCCAGGGGCTTGCCGCTTTGCATAGAAGGCATTTCGACGAGCCACCACCGAGGGCTGTGGCGAGAAGTGCCCCTTCAGCCGTTCCACTATTGTTTTGTAAGGAACGGTAGCGACATCATCAGGCGCAAGGAGAGCCCGGGCGATTTCGAATGTCTCCTCTCCGCAGACGCTGAAGAATATCGCCCTCTTCTTGGCATCGTTGGTGACCCCTTTAGCTTCTAGAAGAAAGGTGAAACGGGTGGCGTATCCTTCCCAGTCTCCTGATGCTGGGTTGAACGGCGAGAAGCTGCTGTCCGTTGCCATCTTGAGTTCCTTGGGACCCGGAGCTGAAGCCTGGATACACGGTGCGAGGCAGCTGTGCGGCAGGTGGCGTTGCTGCGGTGCTGTGTGTGGCAGTCAGCTCAGCGGGATCCCATCCTCGTCGCCAGTGAAAGATACTCGGAGTCCAGTGTGACTTTCATGCTCTTTATTCAGCTCATAGTAGTGAGGAATGTAGTTCCCCCAAAACGTTTGCTTTATATACACTATTTACACAATGGGCCCCACGTGATTGGCTAATTCCGGGATACTCCTGTATGCCAATCAGAGTGCGGATTCAATTCCACCTGGAGCTGGATTGGGTGGCTCCTGCAGACCAATCAGACTGCTGCAATCTCAATCCTATTGTTCTGGGACCAATCAGACTGCTGCAATCTCAATCCTATTGTTCTGGGACCAGTCAGACTGCTGCAATCTCAATCCTATTGTTCTAGGACCAATCAGACTGCTGCAGTTTGGATCCTATTCAACTCAGTACATAACAGGCGAGATGACGACAAAGCAGTGTCGGACAAAGGTGTCCATTTCAGGCTCTCATTTCCCCAATCTTGAATCCAGTTCTCTGCATTTGCACATCAGATTATGGTTTTGTTTTTGTTTCTTGTACCCCCAGAAAGAAAAAAAAACCATCAGCATTTTAGTGCCAATTTCTATAATACTCATAAGCAGAACCCTGCTGGATTGCTGTGTTGAAGCAAAGTGCGAGCTCCATATTGGTAGTTAAGGTCACCCCCCAAAAAATTGGTAGCTGTTGCCAGGATGAGCTCAGATATGTTTCCTTGCTTTGATATATGCTAATGGGTTTGCTTTGATGCTGTGCTTATCTGTGGACCTTGGGATGCTGCTGGGCTCTGGGCCCAGAGAGAAGAAGAAGAAGAAGAGTTTGGATTTGATATCCCGCTTTATCACTACCCGAAGGAGTCTCAAAGCGGCTAACATTCTCCTTTCCCTTCCTCCCCACAACAAACACTCTGTGAGGTGAGTGGGGCTGAGAGACTTCAGAGAAGTGTGACTAGCCCAAGGTCACCCAGCAGCTGCATGTGGAGGAGCGGAGACGCGAACCCGGTTCACCAGATTATGAGTCTACCGCTCTTAACCACTACACCACACTGGCTTTGGACAGCTGCTATTTATGGCTTTACCAGCCAGGTGTGATGGGAGGTTCTGGGCAAACTGGGGTCTGCTGCTTTGTGCATAAAGGTAAAGGGACCCCTGACCATTAGGTCCATTCGTGTCCGACTCTGGGGTTGCGGCGCTCATCTCGCTTTACTGGCCGAGGGAGCCGGCGTACAGCTTCCGGGTCATGTGGCCAGCATGACTAAGCCGCTTCTGGCGAACCAGAGCAGCGCACGGAAACGCCGTTTACCTTCCCGCCGGAGCGGTACCTATTTATCTACTTGCACTTTGACGTGCTTTCGAACTGCTAGGTGGGCAGGAGCAGGGACCGAGCAACGGGAGCTCACCCCGTCGTGGGGATTCAAACCGCCAACCTTCTGATCAGCAAGCTCTAGGCTCTGTGGTTTAACCCACAGCGCCACCTGCGTCCCGCTTTGTGCATAAAGGATGCCTAAATGTTTGCTTGGGTGCAGACAAGTCATGGCGACCTCTCACTGCTGTGGGGTCTGTCCCATGTCCGTAATGGCAGCGAGGCCCAGAAGGCTGACTTACTGTAAACATATTCTTTTTTCATATGTAATAAATCACTAGAACGGATCACTCAGGTGTTTTTGAAATCCTTCCTGGGTATACCTTCATCAAACCACTCCCACGAGCCCACCTTTGGGCCGGTGGATCGGGACAATCAGGCCAATGGCCCATCTAGTCCAGCATCCTGTTCTCAGAGGGACCCACTAGATCCCTCCACAGGAAACCAGCAAGCAGAAAGTGAGCATAACAGCACTCAAATACCTCCACCCACCCCCCTGAAACTGCTTTTCAGAAGCATGGCTGCCGTCTCCTCCTGCATGAATTTGTCTGAAGTATGTGGAACTCCCTGCCTCTTGACATCAGGCAGGCGCCTCTACTCTTTTTGGTACCTGCTAAAAACACATTTGTTTAGAGAAGCCCACCCGGGTGTTTAGAAAGTTGATGTGAGTTTTAAACTGGTTTGAGTCTATTGCTATTTTTAACTTTTAAATTATTGCTGCAATTTTTTTGCAAACTGCTTTGAGGTTTGTTTGCCTTTGGACAATCAAACAGTGTATAAATGAATAAGCCTGCACTATGCCAAGGTATGCAGGGGGCCCTGAAATGCTTTAGACAGCAGACTGATCAGCTGGTCGCACACTTCCCTACTAGACTGAGCTGGATTGTATTTCTATTTACAGTAATTATCTCTAAAAAATTTAATCTGCAACTGTACATATAAAAGAGCACATGTGAGGTTTATGTAGGTCTTCATCATCCTCTACGTTTGGCTTAGAAAGAAATCTCCCATCGTTCTGCCGAGAACTTGTGTTACAGAATGAATATTAGCCAAATATTAGCTGAGAGCATTTTGGTCTGCCAATTCCTCCAGATTGTGGGTTCTGTTTATGGCCAGAGACGCTGGCTGGGCCAGAGTCGCAGAAAGTCAGGGTCTCACTTCATAGAATCATAAAATAGTAGAGTTGGAAGGGGCCACGAGGGGAATTTAGTCTGCCCCCCTGCAAAGCAGAAATAAAGCAGGCATTGCAGAGAAGGAGCTCTTCCCCCAGCCCATGGGGTCCAGCTTCACCAGCTTCCACCATCATTGCTCTTACCTGGCAGAGTCTGCAGGAAAGGCTGCAGTTTGGAGCCAATGGAGCTGCTCACTTCGTCACAGACCTTGGGGGGGGGGAGAGAGAGAGAGAGAGAAGAAAGGCCATAAGGAGGACTTACTCCTTGGCAGGAGCGCCATATGTCCATGGGCTCATTGCTTGGCTCTGAAACTAGCAGAACCTCCATTTCCAGGTGCGGTCTATCTTGAAGTACTGGTGCTAGATGCGGGGCACAAACAACTGTGAATGGTGATCTCCATTGAGTCTCACCTGTGGGCAAGTGGTCCCCGGTCTCCTCCTTCCATTGTTTACCCACATCTGGCCCAGCGGTTTATCAATGCAGTTTCGGACAATGCACACCAGAGGCATATTATGGGTATTTTTGTCTTCTGCATAGCAGAGGGTTGGGCTTGAGGACCTTTGGGGATCCCTTCCAACTCAACAGTTCCATGGTTCTATGAATTACTGGGCTTTTGGGGATGGATACAGAAGGCTCTGCTTATGTTCCCATGAGAAGAAGATGAAAAAACTTCTCTGTTCGCTACCAGGTCTATCATTCGATGATTCCACAAAGGCTCTGCTCCATAGGCCTTAGACACAGAATCATAGAATTGTAGAGCTGGAAGGCACCCCAAGAGTCATCTAGTCCAACCCTCTGCAATGCAGGACTCTAAACTAAAATCAGGTGTCTGTGATGGGGCTGGACTTTCCAGGGTCCTCCCTGCACGGAGACTCGGTTGTTCCTTTCTCCAGCCTCGGACACAGCAGTTGGTGCCAGACGGCCATGTAGCAATTACCGAAAGCGGCTTGTCTACAAGACTTGGCGCAGGGCTCCCCTCATGCTGACTTTTGTGGAGAACAGGAGAGCCCATTGTTTCCAAGGCCACGCTCGGCTAAATTAAGCTCGCAAAGGCCTGTGAAATCGAAGGAAGCTAATTCCCAACACCCAAGGCATAAAAAAAACCCATGTCTTTTCAGCTCAAAGCGCATTTGAATGCTGAAGTCCTGAGTCTGTTTGTGGGGCTACTGAATTCAGAAACAAACAAAACCTTCCTTAAGAGGGAAGCGGTTCCTTCAAGTCCAAGTGAGTGCCACAGGAGGTTTGCAATGCGATGGGTGAATTTTGCAGCCAACACGGGGCATGCTTGGGAGCTGCAGCAGTGGTTTCTGCATGTTCAGTCTTTCCTTCCAAGTACTTGCCCCCCCCCACTCCACCATCCCCAGTGCACATGCAAGCCGTTGAGTCAGAAACAAGAGGAGGGCTAGAGAACCAGGCTAGGAACAAGCCAGAACATGGACTGAGGGCCCAATAGCAGGAGAGGCATCATGTGTATCCTAACAGCAGCAATGCACTTCCAAAAGCTTGCTTTTGCAATTGCTGTTTGTCTCCTAGGACGCCAATCTGAGCACTGCTGGGTGAACTCCTGCTCCCGAGCGCGTGCAGAGTGCCATTTCCTCTTGCAGAGCAGCAGCAGCAGCAGCCAGCTCCTGCAAAACCAGTCTTTTTAGAGGGAGCAACTTCTGGGCAGGAAGGCAGGGCTTAAAGTTGTACCCATGCAGGGGTCCCACTCATTCGAGAAACTCTGGAATGTGAGAAAGGAACTGGGAAGGAGCCCTTGGAAATCCCGTGAAGGCGTTACCTTGCCTTCCATGGTATGTCTGAACGACGACTCGATGTTTTTGTGGAAGAGGTTGTACAGCCAGCTGCGATGGAGAGAGAAGAATGTGAGGGTCAATGTCAATAAGTTAAAATGCTTTTATTTCCTAAAGTGCTTACATTACTTGCCCCCTTGAAGATCCCAGAAACTAAGAGCAGCTTTAGGTGTTCTGGAGAAGCAAGAGGGGAGGAAGTGCTTCCTGCACTGCAGGGGGCTGGACTAGATGATTTTTGGGGGTCCCTTCCAGCTCTACAATTCTATCCTTGACTGGAGGTTGCAAAGGTTGTGGCTGTTGAATGCGCAGCGATCTTGCCAGGGGTGCTAAACAGATATGAAAGGCCACAGATACTGTGCGGATGTTAAGTTAGGGGCTGGTTCCTTTTCGAGATGGATGAATGCAATGAGTTTTCAAAGCGACAGGTGGAAAAGGGGACCCCGCCCTGAGCACAGGGACACTTTGTTTGGGCGTCGGATCTTGCCTTAAGGCAGAGGGAAGGTAGGAAGGGGTAGGCTTGTGTCGAGAGCAAGCAGGGCAGCCTTCCAGGTCAAGCTGCAGGGCAACAGACAACCACCTACCTCAACCTGCCTGAAAAGTGCACTTTGACGTTGGAGATGTGAGCGGCGCAACCTGCTGTGCTCACCGTCGGCCTCCCAGCAGCATCTGCCCCCAGCTTCAAACCTACAGAGATGGAGAGGCCCTCAACCTCCAGGTCAAATGAGCCGTGGTCCTTGCTATTTGGGAAGACAACAGAACAAAGGATTTGCAGCAGCAGCAGCAGGAGCAACAACAAACCCTGCCCTTTCGATTAAAAAAAAAGATGCTTGGCTGTCCATGGGTGGGGGGAAGGTATAACCAGTGTCATGGAGAAGCAGGTTGGTGCAGTGGTTAGAGTATTTGAACTCTATTTGACCAGGGTTCAAATCCTCACTCAGTGACCTTGAGCTGCCCAGTCACTGTTTCTCTCAGTCTAGCCTACCTTACAGGGTTCTTGTGGGGATTAAATGAGGAGCAGGAGAACCAATTCAGGAAAGGGAGAATTTCGAGGGGTGGCTCTGTTTTGCTCCGCGTATTGTTTCAGAAAGCGAGATTTGGTGAATTTGCCTTCCTGTGTGAACGGAATCAAATCCCTCCCCACTGCCTCTAAGCGACCCATGTGATTCACAAAGGTAAGAGACAAGGATGGACTCACAACCAGCGCTTCTTCACCGACCACTGGCCCGTCAATTCAGCAAAGGCATTGGTGATGGAGACCTTGAGGCCCATGCCTGGGACTGGCGCTATAGCGGAGCTTGGCAACTGGAAACGGCGAATGTTCAAGCTGCAGGAGAAAAAGGAAGGAGAAGGTCATTGGCTTGGGGAAATCATCAATGCGATGGAGAGGGTGGATTCGCCTGATTCAAATAAGGGGCTTGCTCTTGACAGCAGTACATGTGAAAAGGATCTAGGGGTCTTAGTAGACCACAGGTTTCACATCGGTCAACAGTGTGATGCAGTAGAAAAAACATGAATGCAATTCTTTGTTGTTGTTGTTGTTCAGTCGTTCAGTCATGTCCGACTCTTCATGACCCCATGGACCAGAGCACGCCAGGCACCCCTATCCTCCACTGCCTCCCGCAGTTTGGCCAAACTCATGCCAGTCGCTTCGAGAACACGTCCAACCATCTCATCCTCTGTCGTCCCCTTCTCCTTGTGCCCTCCATCTTTCCCAACATCAGGGTCTTTTCCAGGGAGTCTTCTCTTCCATGAGGTGGCCAAAGTACTGGAGCCTCAACTTCAGGATCTGTCCTTCCAGTGAGCACTCAGGGCTGATTTCTTTAAGGATGGATAAGTTTGATCTTTTTGCAGTCCATGGGACTCTCAAGAGTCTCCTCCAGCACCATAATTCAAAAGCATCAATTCTTCGGCGATCAGTCTTCTTTATGGTCCAGCTCTCACTTCAATTCTAGGTTGCATCAACTGAAGCCTAGTGTCCAGATCAAGGGAAGTCATAGTCCCTCTCTATTCTGCCCTGCTCAGACCACACCTGGAATACTGTGTCCAATTCTGGGCCCCAAAATGTTGACAAGCTGGAAGGTGTACAGAGGAGGGCAACCAAGATTGGGGGGGACGGATGGGGGAGAGTGGGGTTATTAGTTTGCTTTTGTTCTTGTTTTTATTATATATTTTGTTGGGGTTTTCTTGCATTTTTATGTTGTGAACTGCCCTGAGAGCTATGGATGAAGGGTGGTGTACACATTTAAGAAATAATCATCATAAAATCAAGTGTCTGGAAACCAAGCCTTATGAGGAATGGTTGAGGGAGTTGGATATCTTTAGCCTGAAAAAGAGGAGACTGAGAGGAGATATCATAGCCTTCGTTAAATATCTGAAGGGCTGTCCCATGGAAGATGGAGCAAGCTGGTTTTCTCCTGCTCTGGAGGGTAGGACCCAAACCAAGGTCGTCATAGAATCCTAGAGTTGGAAGAGACCACAAGGGCCATCCAGTCCAACCCCCTGTCAAGCAGGAAACACCATCAAAGCATTCCTGACAAGTTACTGGAAAGAAGATTCCAACTAAACATTCGGAAAAGCTTTCTGGCAGTAAGAGCAGTTGGACAGTGGAACAATCTCCCTCAGGAGGTTGTAGACTCTCCTTCCTTGGAGGTTGGATGACCACCTGCCATGGATGCTTTAGCTGAGATTCCTGCCTTGCAGGGGCGTAGCAAGGGGGGGCGGGGGGCGGGCCACCCCGGGTTCCATAATGGAGGAGGGGGTGACAAATTATCAAGGAACAATTTTTTTTTTGAAAATGCCTGCTCCGAAGGTCTTATCTTACTATACTAGGGATTATATAGCTATATATGAAATTTCATGCATATCGGTTAATATCTTGACCCTCCTCCACCAAAATAGCTGTTACTTGGCTGTTTTCCTATGTCGTGAAGGCTGAAATTTCAGTTCAGTGGAGCACTTACTGTTCCCAACCCTAACCCTGTGGAAAGCCATCTAATTAGACTTTAATTTGATTTTGAGATGTTTTTAGGAGGTAATTTAATTATTGTTTGATTTTATACCAATGTTATGTATCTGATGTTAGCCACCCTGAGCCCGACTTTGGCTGGGGAGGGTGGGATATAAATAAAAGTTTTTAAATTAGTTTTTATTATTATTACTTGTTATTATTCCTTTGTAAGAAAATATGAAATAACGTAAAACCATTTTTGGGGGGGGAATCAATGGGGGGGTTGACAAGAAATTTTCCGCACCGGGTACCACCTGACCTTCCCATGCCTCGGGGGGGGGGCACATTTTTTTTTTTGCCCCCAGGTACCAATTTACCTTGCTACGCCCTTGCTTGCAGGGGGTTGGCCTAGATGACCCCAGGGGTTCCCTCCAACTCTACAATACTGTGATTCGGTGGCCTTTGCTTTGGAACTCTAGATCTTAATTTGAGCACCAAAACAACCCTTTATCCAAAGCAAAGAGGCCCCCAGAACGTTCAGGTCTGTGAGTCACACAAGATGAGTTTGGGCCTGGCTGGGCAGCTTGGCCCCCCGCAACTGTGGGTGCATGGGGCAATGGGTGCCATGCAACATGCATGACCCTGGCATCAAAATTTGTGGGTGCCCCGTCCCTTCATGGGCACCCAGGGCCCCAGGGAGTTTGGCACCTACATAGCTGGGTGATGGGCTGTTGAATGAGGCTGTGCAGGAGAAGCTATGGTGGACCCTGAGCTTTTTGGAGTGGAAAGGACTAAGCCATCTTAGAAATGAGCCCCCCTGCTCATTCTCAAATTATTAATCTACTTATTCAAGTCTCTGCCTGCCCCCCAAAAAGAAATTTCATCCCTCCCAACTTCATTTGAGTTGTCTCCACAAGACACCCCAACTGCACCAGGCCCAGGGCAGAAACCAAGTTCTCCAGAACCTATTATTGTAGTCTCTTCCAACCTGTGGTGGCCTCACCTGTAGAGTCTGTAGTCCACTTTTCCAATAACTTTAACTCTGAAGGATCCAGAGAAGTCGGGCAGAGTCAGCTGGGCCAGTTTCTGCTGCAAGGCTGCCACCCCCTCCTGGCGAGCTGAAGCAAAGGGGAGAGAAGGTTGGCGTCAGACCGTTTGCATCCCTCTCGAAGGAACCAATCTGCCTTTTTTTGTGCCCTCTCTCCCTACTTGGAAAAAAAATATTTCGAAGTCAAAAGCAATGGCTTTATTTTGTGTAAAAAAGCCAAACACCTCGGAGCGAGTGACAATAAAACAATACCGTTATCACTGAAAACAGCTCTTTCAAACATTTGAAAAGGAAAATCAGCAGTAAACTAAAAACAGATTAAAACATACATCAGAAATTGTACACCCCTGGACAGGCTTATCTAAACCAAAACATTTTTATCACACACCGAAGAGAGTGATAAGAGAGTACAATAAAAGAGTACCCTGTAGTGATGTACGGAAGTGAGAGCTGGACCATCAAGAAGGCTGATCGCTGAAGAATTGATGCTTTTGAATTCTGGTGCTGGAGGAGACTCTTGAGAGTCCCATGGACTGCAAGAAGATCAAACCTATCCATTCTTAAAGAAATCAGCCCTGAGTGCTCACTGGAAGGACAGATCCTGAAGTTGAGGCTCCAATACTTTGGCCACCTCATGAGAAGAGAAGACTCCCTGGAAAAGACCCTGATGTTGGGAAAGATGGAGGGCACAAGGAGAAGGGGACGACAGAGGATGAGATGGTTGGACAGTGTTCTCGAAGCAACTAGCATGAGTTTGGCCAAACTGCGGGAGGCAGGGGAAGACAGGAGTGCCTGGCGTGCTCTGGTCCATGGGGTCACAAAGAGTCAGACACAACTAAACCACTAAACAACAACAAAATATTACCAAAAAGAGTACAGTGAAAGCGCCTGCCTGGCGTCAAGAAGCAGGGAGTTCCAAAGGTTAGGTGCTGCCACACAGAAAGATTGCCTGCTTACAACAACAACAACAACAACAACAACAACAACAACAACAACAACAACAACAACAACAATTTATTATTTGTACCCCGCCCATCTGGCTGGGTCTCCCCAGCCACTCTGGGCGGCTTCCATCAAATATTAAAATACATTTAAAGTATCACAGTTTAAAAACTTCCCTAAACAAATGTGGAATGGGAGAGATGTGGCACATTTAACTGCATGAGTTCCACGGATCCAAGCAGTCAGGTGGGCAGTGACCCAAGAAAGAAAGTGTGGCAGGCCTGAGGTGGACCCTGGACCACCCCCAGGTGTATCCACTCAGCCAGCAGTCAAACGGAGCCCCACCCTGTAAGCGGAAAACTCTCATTCCTGCAGGCAAATGTCTTGCAGGACAAGCAGTGACCCAGGCGGAGAGCCCACCCCGTCTTGCTGGCTGGGAGAGCAGAACAGGCAGGGACCAGGTTGGTGCAAAGCAGCAAAATAGAGAAAAAAACAGATTTATTATTTCAAACCCACCTAACGTGCCACCTTTCACCAACCTGGTGCCCTCTCAGTGTTTTCGATCGCAGCTCACAGCACAGAGTTAAACTATGGAAATCCCTCCCGCAGGAGCATTAGTCCCTCTGACTAACAACCACAACAACCACAACAACAACAGGTTGTTGCCCATCACTGCCTCCTGTGGGAGAGGGTTCCGTAGATTAACTATGGAAGTGCTTTCATTTGGCTGTCCTGAATCTTTCAACATTTCAACTCCATGGGATGTCCACGGGTTCTAGAGTTACGAGAGAGACACACAGAGAGAGAATCTTTTCTCTGTCCGCTTTCTCTGTGTCAGGCATCACTGTATAAACTCCTATCAAGTCAATTCTTGCTTGCCTTCAGTTTAGAGAAAAGCCCCAAATGCTGCAGCCTTTCCTCCCTTCCCTTGGTCATTTCGGTGGCCCTTTCCTGAAGCTTTTACAAATCTGCAATATAGGAGAGGAAGAGGAACAATTTTATTGGCCAAGTACCAACACACTTGGAATCTTGCTTCGGCTACATAAAAACGTACCTTATACTACACTATTCCACTCACAATACAACAACACAGCAAAGGAACCCCACCCATAACTGGCCTCCCCTTCCGCTACATAACTACAAATTTAACAACTTAATGGCGCAAGGGAAGAAACTGTTCCTGTGCCTAGCCGTTTTTGTATATAAAGCCCTGTAGTCCAGATGGAAGTAAATCACACAGATGATGACCGGGATGCAAAGGATCTGCGACAATATCCATTTTGACACGAGGCGACCAGAACTGTACACACTGTTTATTTTATTGATTACGTTTCGACCCCGATTTTCCTTCCAGGCACTCAGAGTGGGGCAGAAGGGCCTACCCCCCCCCCCCGGTTTTATCCTCAACAACAACCCTGCGAGGCAGGTTAGGCTGAGAGACTCCAGACCTCCAGGTCACAGCCTGGCTCTTCAACCTTGACATGACACTGCAGGCTGGGGTGGGGGGTTCAGAATGGGGGGGAGGCACCCACCATAGTCCAGGCCTTTGTCCGTGATTCTTCCCACAAAGCCAGGTCCTGTGGCCCCGGAGAGAGCGCAGTAGTGAAGACAGAGTAGCAGAGAAGCCAGGAGGAGCTTGCTGGCCTTGGACATCCTTGCTGCAGCCCCGAACCCCCTCAGATCCTTCTGCCCAGGGACTCTGCAGCTACGAACCCCTTTGCATTTAGCGGAGAGAAAAACGGAAGTGAGAGTGAGCAGACAGAAGCAGAGGGAGCAGGAAGCTTACAAAAAATATTTGCATTTCCTCCAGAAGGTTTTTCCCCTGTTGCGCAATCTGCAGCCAAGGCCCCGGTGAGGTTTGTGGATTTTGTGAGCTGGGTGTAACTCCCACCAGGAAATCAATGTCCCCACTGTGGAAGGATAGGTGGATCTAGAATTGGCCTCCACAGTCATTCACGGACTCATTAGAATCATAGAATCCTAGAGTTGGAAGAGACCCCAAGGGCCATCCAGTCCAACCCCCTGCCAAGCAGGAAACACCATCAAAGCATTCCTGACAGATGGCTGTCAAGCCTCCGCTTAAAGACCTCCAAAGAAGGAGACTCCACCACACTCCTTGGCAGCAAATTCCACTGTCGAACAGCTCTTACTGTCAGGAAGTTCTTCCTAATGTTTAGGTGGAATCTTCTTTCTTGTAGTTTGAATCCATTGCTCTCGTGTCCGCTTCTCTGGAGCAGCAGAAAACAACCTTTCTCCCTCCTCTATATGACATCCTTTGATATATTTGAACATGGCTATCATATCACCCCTTAACCTTCTCTTCTCCAGGCTAAACATACCCAGCTCCCTAAGCCGTTCCTCATAAGGCATCGTTTCCAGGCCTTTTGTTAAAACCGTGTTCATGGAAGGCAATCTTACTTGGCTACGAGGGATCGCCAAAGAAGAAGATGATAGCCATTGTGGCTAATAGGCATCAATAGCTGTCTGCTCCTCCATGGATCTTTTAAATCAGGGGTCAGCAACCTTTTTCAGCTGTGGGCTGGTCTACCATCCCGTAGACCATGTGGTGGGACAGACTATATTTTTGGGGGGGAAATGAACGAATTCCTATGCCCCACAAATAACCCAGAGATGCATTTTAAATAAAAGGACACATTCTACTCATGTAAAAAGACGCTGATTCCCAAACCGTCTGTGGGCCAGATTGAAAAGGCGATTGGGCCAGATCTGGCCCACGGGCCTTAAGTTGCCTACCCCTTTTAAATCCATCCAAGTTGGAGGTGATTACTGCCTCCCGGTAGGGGAGATGCCCCCCCCCAACCCTTACAAGGGCTCCTCATTCAGATGATCCATTGACATAGCATGTTTACAATTATCATTCATATCCTACCTTTTTCCCAGAAAAGGGCACAAGGCAGCTTACACAAATTAAAACAGCCTCAAACAAACTACTAAAAAGTGTAAAAGATCATAGTTAAAGGGTAATCAAACTCTAATAGAAATAAAACAGTATTAAAAAAATTCAATTAAAATACAGATAATAAAAACAGCAGTTATTTAAAAGACCCTTCCATTAAAACAACAACAACACCCCAGTCAAAACAAAATAAAAAAATAAAAAAATCCTTCCAGTAGCACCTTAGAGACCAACGAAGTTTGTTCTTGGTATGAGCTTTTGTGTGCATGCACACTTCTTCAGATGCATGCACACGAAAGCTCATGCCAAGAACAATCTTAGTTGGTCTCTAAGGTGCTACTGGAAGGTGTTTTAAAAAAAAAAAATAAAAAATATTATTTTACTATGGCAGACCAACACGGCCACCTACCTGTAGCACCCCAGTCAGTTCACAACACCGCTGGGCAGAAGGACAACAAAGAAGGAGCTGGTCTGGCTTCTCTGGGGAGGGCACCCCAAGGTGTGAGCAGCTGCCCCCAGCCTCTTTGAGCCCTTAGGGTCACTTAAGAAACTTGGAGCCTATTATACAATGTTCTGAAGACCTGAAAGGCATACTTTTTTTTAATAAACACCAGCTTCATCCAGATACGTATTTGGATGGTATCTATTGACCTTTGACAGAAGCTCAGGTGGATGCACTGATGTGGTTTTTCTTGTGTAGTTAAATGTGCTGTCAAATGTGGCTTTTTCCTGCTGTTTTTTTTCCTTAATACATTTGCATTGGAAACTAAAAATGTCCTCACAAAGAAAGCCAAGCCACAAGCAGAAAATACTTCCCCCCAAAAAATGGTCCACACCCTCACAAAGACCCCAAAGCCGGTTTGAAAAGGCGAGTCTTTTAGCAACCTTCAGCACTGAAGTTGATGCATTTCTAGAGGCAAGGCATCCCATAGAGAGGGGGCCACAACTGAGAAGGCCCTGGCATGGGTCGATTTCCCCCTGAGAACTGGAGGAAGCCCCACCCTCAGATTTCAGCTGCTGTTTTGAAGACACTGATTTCTGAACCCCTTTCACCTCGATCACTGCTGCTGAGCATCACACATCTGCAGCTTCTGCTTTCCATCATGTGGGAAGGAATTGCAAAAACCTCCTTCCCTCTAAATAAAATAAATAAATAAATGAGAAGAACTTTCACCTTTTACAGTACTTTCAATTCTTCTTTGCGGGGGAAAGGCCAGAACTTGGTGGGGAAGCGAAGCCTCTGTTGCATTCCATGCACAGGAAAGCAACAGTCTAGCTGACACACCTTCCTGACGCGCATCTCCCCCCCCTGCTGCCCAGCGCACACCAGAGCAACACGGGGGCTGCAGATCTTACAATGTGTTTCTCTTTGTGAACGGGGGTCTCTTTGCACACACCGATGTAGTACAAACAGCAGCAACATTGTGGAAAGGGATGGGGGGGGGTCAATTTCGTTTGTAGTTTAATGAGAAACCACCCAATTCACATTAAAAAAAAAAAACAATATGTGAAATATCCTCAGAGTCGCGTAGTGATTTTTATGCTCTTTATTGCAGCTCATAAAACAGTGAGAGAGTCCAATTCCCACCCCCATAACTCAGGCTTTATATACATTATTTACACAATGGGTTCCGTCTGATTGGCTGATTCTGCTTCCCTCCCGGGGTCTGATTGGTCTGCTCCTGCAGGCCAATCAGGTTGTTGCATTCTAGGATCCTCCCTGCCTATTGTTCTAGGATCCAAGCTCAGTATTTATATAACAACATGCAAAACAAGACAGCTATCCTTTGCAATGCAAACTTCACTGCCACCAGCCCAGAACTGCTCCCCCCACCCCCCGCCCCGCAACTTTCCCCTCCATGGGAGGAGGAGGAGGCACCAACCACTAAAGCTGTGCCACATTCGGCCTCCTCCACAACTGATTGTTCTCAACATCCAGGGGGCAGCCCCCCAAATATTTCATTGTGGGGCTGAAGGGACCTGGGCCCCTTAGAGTTGGTGCCTATGTGGGGGGTTGGCCTCAATGACCCTCGTGGGCCATCCCAAATCTACAATTCTATTGCTCTAAGGTGGAATCTCGATACATATTTAAAAAAAACTGTGAAAATGCTTTTTTAAAAGTTTTGAAAAATATATTGAATTTCCCATGGGCTCACCATCGCCATCTAGTGTCATATTTGTATAATGCACTTAAAACTCACTTAAAACATTATACTGGCAGCTGTATAGTCCTAAGAGAGAGCATGAGTTTTCAAGACAGCCTCCCGACTTTTGTCCTTCCCACTCTTTCCCCCACACTCTGCAGTTTGCCTTTTTGCACAGCTACAAGTGTGCAGAGGGCAGAGGTCCTGCGCCCAGTCTGGATCCTGCAAGGTGTCGCAGAGCAACAGAGCTGTAGCCTGCCTGCCTGGGCTCCTGCTTCTCAGCTTGAAGGATGAATCAAGTCTCCTCCGCCTTTCCCTGCCTGGGAGGGGGATCTCCTTTCTCACAAAGAGCCCTGCTTGTCTCCAGAAGTGGGAAGAAAATTTTGGCACCGAGAAAGAGCGGCTGAGGGATGCAGAGATCATTAGCAGCTGTTTGGAAAGCGAATTTGTGGGAAGGCCCCATGCTTAGAAAAACTGCCCAGCTCTGCCTCGTTGCAGACAGAAGGGATCAGATCCCAAAAAACAGATGATCTAATAGATCTCCTCCCCGTCCTTTTCTGCAAAAGCCACCCACCTCCCGTCCCTCTTTGCCCTGACAGCCCAGCTGGAGGTTGCTGTCTAAAGGTTTTGGATATTTGCAGCTGGGATTTCTCAGACATCCTTGCTCTGGGTCCTTCTGGACTGTTCCTCTTTGGGACGGGGTGGGGGGGGGTGGGGGTGGGGGGTGGGGAGAGATTCAGTCACATTCCGGCAAGTCCAGGTTGCACAATCAAAGTTAATCTAGAGGTTTTGCACAAGCCTGTTTCTCCAAAAGGTTGCATTCCCCCCACCCCCTCCGATTAGGGAAGTGATGAGGAAACCCCTGGGTGGTGTCCGATAGCATTTGCTTGGCCCCATGTCATCTACACTCACCCTTCCAAAAAAAAAAAAAAAAAAACCAGGAATGAATGCTGAATAAGCAGGCTCTCTGAAAGCTCAGGGAAGGGAGATCAATTCCCCAGAAGCAAGAATGTTTATTCAGGGACAGTGGTTCCCAAACCTTTCTGAGCCACTGCCCCTTCGGTTCTATAAGCCTCTCCCCAGTTCCCCAACCCAACAGTACGGAAGGCATTGTTTGCACGACTCACTAAGGAAAATAAGAACACAATAAAATTCAAAACAGTAGCAGTTAATTGCACATTTATTCAAAATCCAATTATAAGTATCCAGTTTAATCAATTCAACGAAACGGATGAACTTGAGCCAGTGATTCCAATGTTGGGAGCCGCTCCGTTCCAGGAGTCCTTGGTGATCATGGGTGCCCAGGTGTGCCAGGCCCACAGCAACCAGCCTGCAGCTATGATGGGGGAGCAGGGCTGTGGGGTCCCCCCTCTCCTTTGCTCTGGTTCTGATGGATGTTTCCCCCCCTCCCCATCTCAAGCTCACCATTTCTTATTTCTTTACCTGCATGGAAGAAGATGTGGGAACAGAAAAGGAGCTTTGTGGGGGTGCCAGTAGGCCACAGAGCAAAGGGTATGGTCCTTCTCTCTGTCTCCACCCCCTCCCTGCTACTTTTCTATTCCTGGCTGCAGGTTTTGAAGCTACTTTCCACTAGGAGATGGATGATAGAGGAGGAGGAGGAGGAGGAGAAGAAGAAGAAGAAGAAGAAGAAGAAGAAGAAGAAGAAGAAGAAGAAGAAGTTGAAGTTTATTGTCAGGTCTTCTTCAGCCTCTGGACTTCTGTGAGGCACAGAAACCAGCCCAAGCGCTGTCTCACTTTCACTCTGAACGGGCATCTGGGGAAGCATTGCAGAATGGGTGTTTGGGTCCCTTGAACAGCAATGGCAAAAATAAAAATTTGGGGAGAGCTGCTGGGTCCCAGGTGCAGAGTCATTTGCACAACTGTCAGCTCTTGAATCAGCTGGAGGGGGGGAAAATATTTTTAGGGTAGATGTTTCCTGGTATGAACTTCCATTATGCTCTGTGTTTCTGCAGAGGACCTAGGTATTAAACACCAACCCTGAATGCCACTGTGAAACTCTCAAGCGATAGTCATTGCAGGGACTTGACCCCTCATCCTTTGGATGCAAGGACAGAGTCCTCAGATACTTGAGGGTTCAAATGCACAACGGCTTTGGGACATGCAGCCAGCATCAGTAGGATTGTATTGCCATGCAGAAGTTGTGGCATCCTGCCCAGGGCAGGGGAAGGGTTTGCTAGCCAGTTACTAACCAGGTTCCTAATGGGACTAGTGTGGACTGAGATGGGAACAGGACAGACTCTCTCCGCCCTGGAAGCGACCGTCTTCCATCGCATCTGCTCAATGCAAACCACAATAGGAAATGATGGCTGGCTTTGGGGGTCGGTAGCCTCCTGCCCAAACAGAGCTACACACCAGCAACAGGAAGCACTCTTAGCAATGTCCAACAACAAACGGCAACAATGAAGGCATTCCCTTTGAGACATGGGGCAGTGGAGCACCCAGGAATGTATCCAGCATCAAAAAAAAAATGGGTGCAGAGGGCCCATCGTGGCAGTACCCAGGGTGGTCCCCCAGTCTCACTGGGTGGTCGCCGCGTCCGCCAGGCTGCCTGTGCTGTGATTCTCCAAATAGAGAATCCCCGGTGCCTTCTCCTGAGTCCAGGCTCCTTTGGACGATTCCATGGGCAAGGTGGCACTCGAGCTCAGAGCATCCTCAGTGGAGCTTTGGGAATCTGCGTCTTCGGAGGAAAAACTCCCGTGTCTGGAGAGCTGGAAGTACTGGGCTGCCTCTCTCTTCCTGTTGCGTTGGCCTCTCGTGGGCATGGAGAGGCCAGGCTGCTTGGTGGAAGGGAGGCTCTCATAGGGAGCTGGCACCTTCTTGGTGTTCGGAGAAGAGGCACAGGCAGGGGCCAATGAAGGGCAGCCCTGTCTTGTCACATGGGCACTTCCGGGGGCTTCTTCGCCTGGGTCTGCCTGAGCCTCGGGGCCTCCACATTCCAGAATAACATCCAACGAAGCAAGGTAGGCCTCTTCGCTGGTCTTCACACCCTTCAGCATCCCACCGCCACATGAGGGGACCTCTTGGGAAGCCTTGTCATGGACGCCAGTTCCACCCACATCTTGGGTCCTTCTATCGTGCTCTGAACCCACCTCTGTTCTCTCGGCTTCTGTTGATGCTCCATCTAAGCAGACATCTTCCCCTGAGAGTTTAGTAGCTGGGACAGGATCCAGATCTTTTGCACCTCCTTCCCGAGCCTCCTTGGACCTGGCAAGGGCATCTTCAAGGAGCTGCCTGGCTTCCTGGCACCTCTGCAAGGCTTCATTCCACACGGCGAGACCCCTCTCGCTGCGCACGCTGGAGGCCTGCACCTTCATCTGCTGGAAGGTCTCGGTGGAGAAATCCCTGGAGAGCTTCTGGAGGGCACCCTCCATATCTCGCTGGGCTTGGATGCTCTTCGGCTCCTCCTCTCTGTAGCTCCAAGTGGCCTGGTGGCGCTGGCAGTCAAGGTTAAACTGTGTGACCTTGGGGGCAAAAACACAGGACAACCATCCTTACTTGCTCCTTCCAGGGCTTCATCCTGGCCCATTTTCTCATCCTTGCTATAATTTCTCACCAGGGATGTGGTGCTAGCAGATATGCCCCATGTCCCCAGGAGAACAGAAAGGCCCCATCTGCCTTAAAGATTCCCGCTTCCTTGTTCCAGTCCCCTTCACACACACACACCCCACCCAGCCTCTCTCCATCATTTCCGTCAGCTTTTCGGACATTCACCTTGTCGCAGAACTTGTAGAGGTCCAGGAGTGTCTCCAGCTCTGCCCCTTTCATCTCCATCTCCATGTAGAACATGGTCAGCTTGGCCTGGAAAGCCCTTTTCGCTGCCTCAAAGGCCCCCGTCTCTGGGAACCTGGACCCCTGCACCTTGCTGGCTTCCTTCGACAGAGACAGACCCCGGTTGTAGTGGACCTAACAGGGAAAGGAAGGACAGACTTGAAGAAGATAAGGAGAGTCTGCTGGATGAGGCCAGTGGCCCATCTGGTCCCACCTCCTGTTCTCACAGTGGCTGATGAGGTGCCCATTAGGGGTCCCTCCAAGCAGGATCTGAGCACAGGATCTTGTCCCACCTGTAGTTTCCAGCAACTGGGATTCAGAAGCATCGCACCTCAAACTGCAGAGGCATTCTAAGGGGGGGGGGAATGGTCTGCATAAATGTGCGTGGAAGGAGAGTTACAGGTAGGTAGCCGTGTTGGTCTGCCATAGTCAAAACAAAATAAAATAAAAAATTCCTTCCAGTAGCACCTTAGAGACCAACTAAGTTTGTTCTTGGTATGAGCTTTCGTGTGCATGCACACACATGTAAGGAGAAATTGCATATAAACCGGTGCATATTTGGATAAATTTGCACCAAAATTCACAGCCCCTTTTACGTTCTTATGTTCACATTTTTGCATCTTATTTTCATTATTATATGCCTGTTTATGCATCATCTCCCCTAATATCTGCATTTTCTGCACATTACTTGGGTGAAGAACTGCATTGCAAAATTCAAAGGAGGGCAGCTTTCAAAGGGTGGCTGTGTTCTGGTTTACGTATCGTTTTGGAAAGTGTGAATTAGGAATGTTTACCTTTAAATGCAAACTGATTCACGTCCTTCCCATATCTCTAAGGCGGGCAAGTGAAGAATTGACAGAATTGTCTTAAATCTTTTGTGATTCTTCTTTATAAAATAAACATAGTTGTATTATTTATACCCTGCCCATCTGGCTGTGTTGTCCCAACTACTCTGGGCAGCTTCCAACACATATAGAACATAGTAAAACATCAAACGTTAAAAACTTAAAATGAAATGCGCCTAAAATGAAATTTTAGAGGCAGTGTGGTATAGTGGCTAGAGGCTGGGCTAGCACCTCGGAGAGACCAGGGTTCAAATCCCCACTTGGCCGAGAAGCTCACAGGGTGACCTTTTGGGCCAGCCGCTGCCTGTCAGCCTATCCTACCTCGCAGGGTTCTTGTGGGGATTAAGTGAGGAGGAAGACACCCACCTTGAGCACCTTGAAGAAAATGGTGGAATATAACTTCAGCAAAAAATAAATAAATGCTTTTTTAAAAATACTGGAAGTCTGATACTTCTGACGCAGATCTTGCCCAGCTTTCCCAGTGTGCAGCAGGAAGATTCGGCCAACGTACCGAAGCTTCTTTGAAGAATTCCTTGAACCGCTGGTGGGACTCTTGGGCGGCCTCCCGGCTGCCCTCTGCCGCAGACCCCACCTCGCGGAGCGCCGACTCGCCTTCTTCATCAAACCACAAACTGAGCTGTGTGAAGAAGCCAAGGTTTTAGCAGCGGGACGCAAGGGGTGGCTTCTTGGAAGGAACCTCCTCCAGGGAAAATTTCTGACTCCCCAGTCAAGGAGCCCTGATCTTAGGAACACAGGAAAACTCGCTTGAGACAACCCAGCTGTGTGCTGTCGGCTCTGACTGGCAGCAGCTTTCTGTGGGTTCAGGCAGGGGAGATGCCAGGAACCGATTTCTGAACACAAGGAAGGACTTTCTGACAGTAAGAGCCGTTCAACGGTGGAACGGTCTCACAATCCTGAGCTTCACAATTCCCTCCCACTCTCAACCATCCCAGCAGAGACAACAGAAGGCAGAATCGAATCCTGCCTAATATTCTCTGGAATTGGATTGTAGGGGGTTGGGTAAATGATTCTTTGGGCCCCTTCCAACTCTGAAGTTCTATGACTACTGACCATTCCCAGCCATTTGGGTTGGGCAGGCACAGTCGTGGTTGGCCATCCTTGGGTACCACTTGGCTGGGGCGGGGGTGTGTGTCTTGCTGACCTTGCCAAACTCCGCCTCCAGCTGTCGGATCTTCAGCAGAAATTCCAGGTGCTCCAGGCGGCCGTTGGATTTGGTGACCAGCGTGTGGACTTTCTCCTCCACCAGGTTGTAGA
The DNA here is from genome assembly GCA_900245905.1 of Lacerta viridis. NCBI lineage: Eukaryota > Metazoa > Chordata > Lepidosauria > Squamata > Lacertidae > Lacerta > Lacerta viridis. The sequence continues at coordinate 102,555 of OFHU01004039.1, forward strand.
GGGTCAGAGCCTGGCCGATGCTGCTCCTAGCGAAGAAATGTGCACATTTCGGGAGATGCTTTAAAAGGGGGTGGCGTGGGGCAATTTGCACAAAAGCGCTGAAGAATTTCAACAAGAACTTCCAAATAAAGGAAACGTGGAGAAATTGAATTTGAGATTGGAAAAATGTGGAAGCGAAAGGAACCGCAATAACCCGAATCGAGTTGCAAGGAGGTGACTTTTCTCCCCAGACCCAGAGATGGCCTTGAAGAAGCCAGAGCTCCCCCTTGCTTTCATACCGGACGTTGGGGGAGAAGCTGAGCCGGGCCGCCTCCTTCCTCAGTTTCGCCAGCGTGGCCCCACCTTCCCTCTGCAAGTTCACCAGCTGCACATTGCACAAGACCTCCTGCATCAGCAGCTGATGCTTCTCCATTTGACGCTCAACCTCCTGTGGAACAATGACCCACATTAGCCACATTCGGGTCTGTCAATGGCCGTTCGCCCTGAAAGCTCAAGAAAACCTCCATAGGCAGAGGCAGTCTACCTTGGAAAACTAGCTGCTGGAGACAAACTGAGAATGGGGGGTGGGGAGAAGCTGCCTTCGTAAATTTCCCAGAAGCTGCTGGGGACAAACTGAGAATGGGGGGTGGGGAGAAGCTTTTGGTTTACTGCTGTTGAGAACAAAATGGAAATGAACTGGGGGGCCCCTTCGCCAACCTGGTGCCCTCTGGATTGCAACTCCCATCAGCCCCTGCTAGCCTGCACCAGGGTGGCAATTCTTGAACTAGGCACGACTCCGGCAGAGCACTTCTTAGATTAAAACGGCATTGATGGAATTATTTTACACCGTTGCGAGCTCTGTGCGACAGGCAGCTCACCTTCCCGGACAGACCACAAATGGAGCCATCACAGCTCTCACCTCACACTTTCTCCTGGCAAAGGACTGCATCGCACCACTGGCTCTCCTTGTTGTGCTAGTAAAAGGGTTAGCGCCAATGCTATGGGAATTTCTCCCTTTTCTCTCCCCCCCCCCATGTGCTCCCTGCACTGTCCCCCAAACTCTACTCCAGAGCAGATTTCAGAAGCACTCAGCAGAGAGGGGGAAACGATCCGTTGTGCAAGGAAAAATCATTGAGCCGCATTTCTTGAGGTCCTAACATGTGTAAAAAATTAAGCCCAATGCTTCCTTGAGGTCCGGGTGGGGGGGTGCACAGGGGGAGGAGGTGTGTTACCTGCAGGGTCTCCAGTCTGCCTCCCTTTCCCAGTTCTTGGGTGGTGTTCTGCAGCAATTTGGAGGCCTTTCTGACGTCACTCACAAACTGGTGCATCTTCTAGGGGGAGGAAGCACAGGCAGGCAGCCGGTCAGATAAAATAACCCCAAATAAAAAGTTGTGACACATGGTTAGGAGAGGGCAAGAAGCAGGAAACTGAGGCAGGGAGATAGAGGAGGGTGGGGTCAGAGAGGTCAAAGCTGGCTACCCTCAGCAAAGAACAAGATGGTGCCCATCGCCTCAGAAGCCGAGCAGACTGGCAGTCGACTCTGATGATGCTGCAGAGGCCTGCGGGCTGGTGTATCGGTATTCTCCCCCCCCCATTAATTTTTAAATTAAATTTTAGTGATACAGAAAAAGAAAAGGAAATGCACCCGACTAGTGCAAAAAAGGCTACTATTTACATACACATAAGCATAAATACTTCCCACCCCCATCTCTTCCCAGCACCACACCCTTTGACCCCCCCCTCCACAACATCTTGACTTCCTTATCTTATAGATTGAATATTATCGTTGCAATTTTTAAATTTTAAATTTTGATCTCATTATGACGTCCCTAATTAATGTTTTCTACTTTACTCCTTTAATCTAAGCATATCAACATATTCTTTCTTGAACAGTGTTTCTCCATGTATTCTTTGAAACACTGCCATTCTGGTTTGAGTTTTTGGTTTGTCTGTCTGTCTTATGTATGCAGTTAGCTTTGCCATTTCTATAAACTGACTTAATTTGTATAGCCAGTCTTCTTTTGTGGGCATTAGTTCGCTCTTCCCTTTGCTGGCATATACTATCCTGGCGGCTGCTGGAGCATATGAGAAAATTCCTTTCTTTTTCTGTGTCTTTTCCCAATAAGCCTAATAAACAGGTGACTGTTTTCTTTGGTAAAGATGTTTTTAACATTTTTTTTTAGTTCTTCATGAATCATACCCCAGTATATCAGATATGAAACAATGTTCCTTCCATTTTTTCCCCACATTTCCAGCATAAATTAGACTTTGGTTTATAAATTTTGACAAGCTTTGATGGTGTTAGGTACCACCTGAAAAACATTCTCTTGAAATTCTCTTTTATGGTGTAGCAAGCGGTGAACTTAATATCTATACACCAGAGCCTTTCCCACTGTTCCAAATATTTAAAGTGGGGGGGGGGCGTTTCCCTGCTAGCTGCAGAAGCAGCCCTGAAATCTTGGGTGATGCAAAAGGAGCAGATGGAGAAAGGGGGAAGAGGAAGGCAACAACGTCCACAGCAAGAATAGGGCACCTGGAAGTATTGGACCCACTCGCTGTGGCAGTAGGGGAAGTGGCCCTCCAGGGCTGGGGTCAGCTGGCTGATGTCCACGTGCCGCCCTACAGCCTTCAGGGAGCTCAGCACCTCCATCTGCAGGGGGGGACACAACAGCGTCAATATTCTGCCGCATTTCTTTATCAAATGTGTCCAGTTTAAGCAGACCAAATCAGCTGACATAAATTTCAAAACAGCAAAATATATAAAATATACATTTTTTAAAAGACTGAGCAGAATTATCAGCAACAGAATTAAACAACAACATATATTTTCAGGCACAATAGTAAAAGGCCCAGCAGTATAAAAATTGGAGGAGGAGAAGGCTGGTGTAGAATCAAGATCCCCGCTAAGCCCCCCACCCTGAAGTGTGTCCGGCCCTTTCAGTGTTTACACTCGGCTCATTTCCCCACCAGCCCATTTTAGGTCCAGCGCAGCCTTCACCAACCTGACGCCCTCCAGATGTTTTTACTACAACTCCCGCCGGCCACAGTGAGCATGGGCTGATGGGAGTTGTAGTTCGAAAACATCTGGAGGGTCCCAAAGCACACGAGGAGAACCCTGCATCTGCATGTGCAGAGCATAGCCCTTCTGGCTAGTAGCCACTGGTAGCCCTCTCCACCACAAATCTGTCTAATCCTCCTTCAAAGCCCTCCCGGTTGTTGGCCATCGCTGCCTCCAGTGGGAGGGAGTCCCACAGTTTAACGATGTGCTGTGTTGAAAAGGGATTTCCATTATCCCCAGCAGGTTGGCAAAGCCTGTGCAGTCTAGTTAGTGTGAAACAGGCGAGAGTCTGGGAGGTGGGGAGGGGTCAGAGAGGGAGCCCCGCCACCCACCGCCATGCCAGGCTGGAAACAAGAGCCTGCCTGGGGTCCTTTCTAGACGCACACGGGGAGCCGAGGATATTTTAATCACTGGCAGCAGAGGCCGTTTATCAAGCTCATTGAGATTTCCCATTCCATTAATTAAACCGAGCACCATTCATAAAAGAGCAGCGAAACCTTCCCAGGGATGAATTCTTCTCTTAATGCCCAAGTCTGGTCTGCGGAGCTATAATTGGGAGAGAGAGATGGATTTGCCGCGGGAACTCATTAGGGCAAACCAGAATCGGAGTCATTATCCGGGCTGGGAGAGGGAAGAGGGCAGGAGCGGAACGGAGGGCGAAGACTGGGTGGATTCGAGGTGGGGGGGAAATGGGGGGCCGGGGGGGGGGGAGTCCCATTGCACAAGCAGTGGCAGGATGCTCACATAGGAAGGAAGTCAATATTTAAGGCATAGGCTGCATCTGGTTCCTTAGGGGCCTGACAGAATGCCAGGCTACACAGACCTCGGAGTGCACTCAGCAATGTCTTGGATGGGCAGAGGTTCAACAGGTGAAGCGGTTCGCAGCTTGGAAGTGCAGCAGATGGGGGAAGCCGCACCTGTTGGTTTCTTTCGCTTGCCATACAACGGGCGGCGAATGTGGCAGACTGCATGAAAGTGCGAGGGGATTGCTCAGAAAGCAGAATGAGGAGATCAGGTCCGTCGCTCTGGTGGGGGAAATGATGTCAGCAGCGCGGGATGGAGGAGAGACGAGAGCGCATCGAAATAACACGATGCTCTGGGACTCACCTGCACGCCAGGTAGCTTCTCCAAATGTGAGGCTGCCTCCTTCTCTGCCAGCAGGAAAACAGCGTGGATGGAGCCAGGCAGGCTCTTCTGCAAGGAAGACGGGAATCCAGGATGAAATTTCACTAAACACCAGCTTCCCTTTTGCTGACTTTCCAGACTGGGTTTCCCAACCACCTTAATTCAGCCCTTTATCGGTCCCCACAGAATACGGTCCCTGGTTTCTTTAGAGCCAGGGTGGCACAGTGGTTAGAGAGCTGGGCTAGGACCTGGGAGAGACCAGAGTTCAAATCCCAGCTCAGCCATGGAGCTCAGCCTCTCAGCCCAGCCAACCTCACAGGGTTGTTGTGGGGGTTAATTGAGGAGGAAGGGAACCCTGTATGCCACACTCGGCTCTTTGGAGGAAAAGCTGGGGTATAGATGTGATAAATAAAACTAAAATAAAATTAGGTTTGCGTTGTCTTCCTCAGTCTCCTGCAATTTGCCTATAGCTTGTGTGTGGGAGAAGGAAGACAAGCATTTACATTCTGGTTTTATAGAAATTGCCCAACGTGAAAGAGGCTTTAAAAGGATTATCCTTCACAGAGGGAAGAAGAAACTCAGTCCCAGGTCTCATCCCATGAAAGTTATGCTTGTATTATCTGTACTTAACAGATCTGTTTTTATATTATTTTAATTCTACCCATTTAATTACTTTTTAACAATCATCCTTCATGTGTTTTTAGCTTTTTCCATTTTATTTGTTCTGTGTAAGCCGCCTTGAGTCCGAGTCTGGGGGGGGGGGGGGGAGGGAGGATATTATTATTATTAACATTATAGTATTTTTAAAATATCTGCTGTACCTCTGTTTCAACACAGGAGGGCCACGAGGAGCCGTTCCTTGCAGTTTGTGACTTAGGGTAAGAAAGCCTCTTTGGAAAAAGCCAGCCGCTCCCTGCAAACTCCCCGCCCCTCGCTGTGATTTTTCCCACCCACCTGAGATTACCTGGACGGATCCGAGGGCGGCAGAGAGGGCGGGAGGCGGCATCTCCTTTCTGGCATCGATGACAAGCGCCAGCCCCGTGTCCTTCGACTGCTTCCTGCAGGATGGAAAGAGATGCAGACAAACTGAGTCTGGAGGAAAGGATGGTTTTTACTCCATGGTGGGAGAAGCAAACTCAAAGACAAGTTTGAGTCCTTACGTAAGATGCTGCGAGAGGATAGAAACCCAGCCAGATGGGAGGGGTATAAAAAATTATTATTATTATTATTGTTGTTGTTATTATTATTATTATTATTGACATAGTTGCACATGCTGGCGCCATTGAGGGGGAGCCAAGGTGGCCAGCCCCCCCCCAAAAAAAATTCAAGGAGTGGGCCAGACCCCCTCTCTATTTTGCTGCCTGCGATGGGCAACTCTACCAGGCATCAGGCTCCCCATACACCAGCCCAGGGTGGATAAAAATCAGTGATTTTTTTTTTAAAATTTAAATTGGATTTTTAAAATAAAATGCTTTTGGAGGAAAAATATTTCTTAAGATAGTTTTCTATTTAAGTTACATTATAGTCCAAAGGCTAGGTAAAGGTAAAGGGACCCCTGACCATTATCATAGAATCATAGAGTTGGAAGAGACCCCAAGGGCCATCCAGTCCAACCCCCTGCCAAGCAGGAAACACCATCAAAGCATTCCTGACAGATGGCTGTCAAGCCTCCGCTTAAAGACCTCCAAAGAAGGAGACTCCACCACACTCCTTGGCAGCAAATTCCACTGCCAACAGCTCTTACTGTCAGGAAGTTCTTCCTAATGTTTAGGTGGAATCTTCTTTCTTGTAGTTTGAATCCATTGCCCCGTGTCCGCTTCTCTGGAGCAGCAGAAAACAACCTTTCTCCCTCCTCTATATGACATCCTTTTATATATTTGAACATGGCTATCATATCACCCCTTAACCTTCTCTTCTCCAGGCTAAACATACCCAGCTCCCTAAGCCGTTCCTCATAAGGCATCGTTTCCAGGCCTTTGACCATTTTGGTTGCCCTCCTCTGGACACGTTCCAGCTTGTCAGTATCCTTCTTGAACTGTGGTGCCCAGAACTGGACACAGTATTCCAGGTGAGGTCTGACCAGAGCGGAATACAGTGGTACTATTACTTCCCTTGATCTAGATGCTATACTCCTATTGATGCAGCCCAGAATTGCATTGGCTTTTTTAGCTGCTGCATCACACTGTTGACTCATGTCAAGTTTATGGTCTACCAAGACTCCTAGATCCTTTTCACATGTACTGCTCTCAAGCCAGGTGTCACCCATCCTGTATTTGTGCCTTTCATTTTTTTTGCCCAAGTGTAGTACTTTACATTTCTCCCTGTTAAAATTCATCTTGTTTGCTTTGGCCCAGTTCTCTAATCTGTTAAGGTCATTTTGAAGTGTGATCCTGTCCTCTGGGGTATTAGCCACCCCTCCCAATTTGGTGTCATCTGCAAACTTGATCAGGATGCCCTCAAGCCCATCATCCAAGTCATTGATAAAGATGTTGAATAAGACTGGGCCCAAGACAGAACCCTGTGGCACCCCACTAGTCACTTCTCTCCAGGATGAAGAGGAGCCGTTAATGAGTACCCTTTGGGTTCGGTCAGTCAGCCAGTTACAAATCCACTGAATGGTAGCATTGTCTAGCCCGCATTTTACCAGCTTCTTTACAAGAATATCATGGGGCACCTTGTCAAAGGCCTTGCTGAAATCAAGATAGGCTACATCCACAGCGTTCCCTTTATATGGAGGGGCAGGCGGAGACTACAACCTCCCCTCTGTCCAAAACAAAGGATTGTCCCGATGCCCAACTGCCAACTGAGCAATGCTCACCGCCAAACCACTCATGTCTGCATCCATACCCTAATGCCTCCAATCTTTCTGACAACCAGAGCAGATCAGCCTGGCGGCTACTTCCAACATGACACTTCTAGGATGCTATGAGTCTACGATTGCAGGAAAGCCACTTCCGCCCATTACGAGGAGGTGGTGTTGCGGGCGGTCATCAGGTGATCTTCCTCTTCCCGTCCTCAGCTGCTCTGGCTTTTCCACCCACCCGCCCTTCAAGGTTTTCTTTTACTGGACCTTACTATGGACTTCAGTTGGTCGCCGTTGAGGGCCTGGTAGGAATTTTTCCACTTGGCAAATTGGCACCAGCCATTTGGTTTTTGCCTGTTGTCGCTCAGTCTTGTCCGACTCTTTGTGACCCCATGGACCAGAGCACGCCAGGCACCCCTATCCTCCACTGCCTCCCGCAGTTTGGTCAGACTCATGCCAGTCGCTTCGAGAACACTGTCCAACCATCTCGTCCTCTGTCGTCCCCTTCTCCTTGTGCCCTCCATCTTTCCCAACATCAGGGTCTTTTCCAGGGAGTCTTCTCTTCTCATGAGGTGGCCAAAGTACTGGAGCCTCAACTTCAGGATCTGTCCTTCCAGTGAGCACTCAGGGCTGATTTCTTTAAGGATGGATAAGTTTGATCTTCTTGCAGTCCATGGGACTCTCAAGAGTCTCCTCCAGCACCAATTCAAAAGCATCAATTCTTCGGCGATCAGTCTTCTTTATGGTCCAGCTCTCACTTCCATACATTACTCCTGGTTTTCACCCACCTCGTAGCAATTTGTCACAACTCTTGGTTTTGGCGGTTAGGCATTGGAATATTTATGGAGAAGAGAGGAGGGGAGGCAGCGCCATCACCTGCCCCGCATATTGAAGGGTATTCCGTTCAAGGATTCCCGGGGGGGGCGTGGCCCTGTCCGAAGCCTAGGGAGGTTAGGGCCTAAGGCATGCCCCCTATCGGTGACCCCAGGGGGAGCTCCTAGTCGATGTGCATCAGTAGGACTCCCCCTACTGGTGGTTAACCCTTCCTGGACTCCCAGCGGACGGGCTGGAGTCAGATATAGTCGGTAGATGCAATGCCTAAGCCAATACCACTCAACATCTGTAACCAATAAAGTTGTGGCTTTTTCTGCCCATTAACCTTACATTAATTTCACCACAGGGGGTCGCAACATCGCCACGCAAAGAGACCTGAGCATCATGTTCTCATTGACCAACGCAAGAACTGAAGGAGGGGAACTGACCTAGACATGGTGCAAAGGAAGAGGAGAAGCCGTGCCACTTCTCTGGCGGAACACCAAGGGGCTTGCCACGCTGGGCCACCGCTGCAGATCTGGACGATGGGTCTGCCAAGCTTATCCACGTTTCCTGGAGCCAAAGGAAAATCGATGCAACCATAAATGTGATAAGACGCCAACGGAGCAAGAGAAAGAGAGAGGGACTTGGTTCATTGATATCCCACCTTTCCTCCAAGGAGTTCAAGGTGCTGTACTTTGTTCTCTCCCATTTTATCCTCACAAGATCCCTGCGAGGTAGGCCAGGCCAAGAGGCGGTGGCTGCTCCCAAGGTCAAACCCAGTGAGCTTTTGTGGCTGAGTGGGAGGATTTGAACCCAGGTCTCTCCCAGGTCCTAGTTCAACACTGCAAGCACCACTGGCTCTCGCATCCCCACACCTGCTTTTCGAAACCCTCCTGGTCTAACGGCACCCATAATTTTCTTCAACAGAATAAAAAATGTAAATGTGAATTTATTTATTATTGTCCGCTTTCTTTTGGGATAGCTAGAAAGGTTGCAGCCTCGGGGCAGGAGCCATCAGAAAGCTCAAGGTACGAGCCTTTCCAGACAAATGCAATAGTTTCCCTCTGGTTGGCTGCATTTTCTGCTGCAGCACACAGTGAACTGTGGTCTCCACAAAGCCCAGGTCACCATGAGATGTGTTAGTTTTTAAAGTGGCACTTTGTGGTCTTTGGTACAAACGGGAGCTGTGCAAGAGGTCAACTGCGTGCGAAGACAGTGACAGCACGAATGCGGTACCTGGCAGACATACAATCCCAGAAGACAAAAGCTCAGGACTGAGCGTCTCCCACTGGGCCAGATCCTGTGGGTCAGATCCTGGAGGAGGCGATTCTCTGAGCAGGACATCTGCGGGGGACGTAGGAATGGCGACACTCTCTGCGTTCTTGGGAGCTGGAAGTTCTGAAAGCACAACGTCACCTGGCCAGAAGAAAGACGTGAAAGTCAGAGAGTGGCCAAGATGGGCTGTCCCCAAACGGCGTGATCTAGGCTGACAACCCCCCCCCCCATCACAAAGAAGACCCCACAAATCAGGCCACAGTGTGCCCTGAAATCATAGAATCTTAGACTGGGAAGGGATCTAAGGGTCATGTAGTCCAACCCCCTGCAACGCAGGGATCTCAGTTAAAGCACCCATAGACAGATGACCATCCAACCTCTGCTTTAAAACCTCCAAGGAAGGAGAGTCCACCACCTCGTGTGGGAGGCTGTTCCACTGTTGAACAGCTCTTACTGTCAGAAAGTTTTTCCGAATGTTTAGTTGGAATCTCCTTTCTTGTAACTTGAAGCCATGGGTTCGAGTCCTACCCTCCAGAGCAGGAAAAATGCAGAGAGCAGGTGTCCCGTAGGCAGATCAGGGGAGAGACGTATATTGGATCAGACCAAAGGCCCGTCTAGTCCGCAGTCAGAGGCAGCAATGCTCCTGAATCCCAGCTGCTGGAAGAGAGAGGGCTGAGGAGGGGACTCTTGTGCATCCAAAAGCATCGCTGTCTCCAACTGCGGAAGCAGAGCAGAGCCATCCTGGCTAGGAGCCACCAATAGCCCTCTCCTCCCCTATGAATTTGTCTCATCCTCTTTTAAGGGGATCATCAGGGGGTTTGGGCTGGGTGTCCATCAGTATGCGGATGATACCCAGCTCTACCTCTCTTTTAAATCAGAACCAGTGAAGGCAGTGAAGGTCCTGTGTGAGTGCCTGGAGGCGGTTGGAGGATGGATGGCGGCTAATGGATTGAGGTTGAATCCTGACAAGACAGAAGTACTGTTCTTGGGGGACAGGAGGCGGGCAGGTGTGGAGGACTCCCTGGTCCTGAATGGGGTAACTGTGCCCCTGAAGGACCAGGTGCACAGCCTGGGAGTCATTTTGGACTCACAGCTGTCCATGGAGGTGCAGGTTAATTCTGTATCCAGGGCAGCTGTCTACCTGGACCCTACCTGCCCTTAGACTGTCTTGCCAGAGTGATGCATGGTCTGGTTATTTCTCACTTGGACTACTGCAATGCGCTCTATGTGGGGCTACCTTTGAAGGTGACCCGGAAACTACAACTAATCCAGAATGCGGCAGCTAGACTGGTGACTGGGAGCGGCCACCGAGACCATATAACACCGGTCCTGAAAGACCTACATTGGCTCCCAGTATGTTTCCGAGCACAATTCAAAGTGTTGGTGCTGACCTTTAAAGCCCTAAACGGCCTCAGCCCAGTATACCTGAAGGAGCGTCTCCACCCCCATCGTTCAGCCCAGACACTGAGGTCCAGCTCTGAGGGCCTTCTGGAGTTCCCTCCCTGTGAGAAGTGAGGTTACAGGGAACCAGGCAGAGGGCCTTCTCGGTGGTGGCACCCACCTTGTGCAACGCCCTCCCTTCAGATGTCAAGGATATAAAGAACTATGTGACTTTTAGTAGACATCTGAAGGCAGCCCTGCTTAAGAAAATTTTAAGGGATTGATATTTTCAGATATGTTGTAAGCTGCCCAGAGTGGCTGGGGAAACCCAACCAGATGGGTAGGGTATAAATCAGGGGTCCCCAAACTAAGGCCCGGGGGCCGGATGCAGCCCAATTGCCTTCTAAATCTGGCCTGCGGATGGTCCAGGAATCAGCATGTTTTTACATGAGTAGAATGTGTCCTTTTATTTAAAATGCATCTCTGGGTTATTTGTGGGGCATAGGAATTCGTTCATTTTTATTTTTTTTCAAAATATAGTCCGGCCCCCCACAAGGTCTGAGGGACAGTGGACCGGCCCCCTGCTGAAAAAGTTTGTTGACCCCTGGTATAAATAATGAAATAATAATAATAATAATAATAATAATAATAATAACCATTTGAACAGGAAGGCAGTCTGTTCATATTGTGTTTCCTCCCAGAGGCTTTCAATTTTATACATACATACATATACATATATATATGTGTGTGTGTGTGTGTGTATGTGTGTGTGTGTGTTGGTGGTGGCTATCACTGCCTCCTGTGGACGGGAGTTCCACAGTTTTACTACTATGTGCTGCGTCCTGAATCTTCCAGCCCTCCAGTGGATGCCCACGAGTATCAGTCTTATGAAAGAAGGAGAAAAACTTTCTCTGTCCCCTTGCTCCCTCTTTCTCTCCTTTTCTTCCGGCAGAAAATCCCCCAATGCTGCAACCTTTTGCACATAACCCTGAGCCAGCGATGCCAGCGCATCATGCAGCCTTCATTGTGACCGTCCGTCCCCCGTCCCCCCGCAGGCCTCTGAGAACGCTTTTGCGTGGCTTCCTCCCAACCCTGCCCTTTATTCCACTCTCACCTTTCCCAGCTGCTGCCTTTGCTCTGGCCGTGCGGGGAGAGCAAACGACCGAGGTCCTTTTCCGGTGCCCCTCCTGGCCCTTCCCGGCCTTCTCCGTCCCAGGCAGGCCACCCGCCGAGGAGCCCAGCTGACGGTGGCCTTTCAGGAATGAGAATTTATTGCTGGCAGTGGGACAGTCTGCCGGAGGCTTCGGGAGTCTCGGGTGGCCTGGCTTGGAAAAGTTGTCCTCCGCTTTATCATTCTTGTTTGGCTGCTCAGAGAGGATTTGGGGAGCCCCCTGGCCGGATCCCTCCAGAGGCCGCACGCCTGCGCTTTCCAAGGGGGAAGAGGAGGTCTGCTTCGACGTGTCCATCTCTTCCAAAATAGCTGCCATTAACCCGGAGCTGAAGCTGACCGGGTTCTTGAGGGCCGCCACGTACGACTCGCGGTACCTGCACCTCGGCTCATGGACCTTGGCGTCTTGGCCCAGCCGCCGCCTCAGGCAAGGCGTGCAGGGACCCTCCTCTGAGTTTTGCCCCTTCCCGCAGCTCCAGCCCCCCGCCATCTCCCCATTGTCCCCGTTCACCAAAAGGAGGTCCTTCTCCACCTTGGGTGATGCAGCCTCTCTGTGCAGCTGCTCCCCAAGGGCCGACCCTGTTGCCTTGGCAGGAGGAGAATCGTCCTGCTTCCCTTCTTCGGAAAACCCCAGGAGATTCACGTATTCGCCTTCCAGGTTCTCGCCGATGATGTCGCACAGACTCGGCAAAGCAAACAGAGTGGATTTCTTCCAGGTTCCTTCTTCGACTTTGATGAGGCCAGGATACTTACCCGGAGAAGACTGCAAACTCCCCGAGTCAGAAATGCAGTCCAGACGCAGGAGATTTGCTGGGTGGGTTGAGGACTCTTGCTCCACCAAAGCTTCCGTTTTGGGCACCCCGACAAATTCCGGGGTGGCTATTTTATTCCACGGGAGGGGGACGATCCCATTCCCAGTGGCCACCAGGCAGGTGTGGAGCGTTGGCCGGTCCAGGTCTCGGTTGACCTCCTCCAGCCACTCTTTGGTGAACAGCAAGGAGCAGGACGCTTCGGGGACGGAGATCTTCTCCACGGTGGTGAGGTCCCTGGAAAGACACTTCACCACCAGGCAGGCCGACTGCTCCCCACAGGGCTCCGTTTGCAGGTAGAAGTCCCCCGGGCGAAGAAGGAGGGGGTTGAGCGGTCCGAGGTGGACGACCACTTTCTCACGAAGGCACAGGGGCCACCCTTCGTGGAGGAAGACGCAGCCGGAGTAAGGAGCCTGAAGACGGGCACGAAAACGGGTGAGAAAAGGAGAATATAATTATGGGATGCAACTTCTCCTTGCTTCCATGGGCCTGCATGAGACAAGAGCATGGTGGGAGGATGTGGTCCTATCTGCGCTGTCTCTAATCGCAACCAACCTCAATAATAATAATAATAATAATTATTATTATTATTATTATTATTATTATTATTATTATATTATTTATTTACCCTGCCCATCTGGCTGGGTTTCCCCAGCCACTCTGGGCGGCTTCCAACAAAATATTAAAATACAATAGTCTATTAAACATTAAAAGCTTCCCTAAACAGGGCTGCCTTCAGATGTCTTCTAAAAGTCTGGTAGTTGTTTTTCTCTTTGACATCTGGTGGGAGGGCGTTCCACTGGGTGGGTGCCACTACCGAGAAGGCCCTCTGCCTGGTTCTGTCATGCATGCTTTAATGGAGATTCCTGCATTTGCAGGGGGTTGGACTAGATGGACTCTAGGGGTCCCTTCCCATTCTAACCTGGTGCCCTACAGATGTTTTGGACTTTCATGGAAAGGAGGGAGCTGAGAGGTGACATGATTGCCACCTTCAAATACCAGAAGGGCTGTCTGTGTCCCACGGAAGATGGAGCAAGCTTGTTTTCTGGTGCTTCAGAACCAGCGGATTCAAATGACGAGAAAGGAGATTCGGACTCGACATTAGGAAGAACTTTCTGAGAGCAAGAGCTCTTTGACAGAGGAATGGACTCCGTCTTGTGGTGGTGGACTCTCCTTCCTGGGATGTTTTTAAGCAGAGGCTGGATGGCCATCTGTCAGGGACGCTCCACCTCAGATTCCTGCATTGCAGGGGGTTGGACTAGATGACCCACGGGGTCCCTTCCAACTCTGTAATTCTAGGACTACAGCCCCCACGGCAGGGGCTGATGGCAGTTGCAGTCCAAGACCTCTGGAGGGCACCGGGTTGGGGAAGGGTGCTCTAAAGGGCAGCCACCCAGAGCCCACCACCCAAAGCCCAGGCAATCCCTCTTGCCCTTACACAGGCCGCCTGCCGCACGTGCTCCAGAAGGCGCTTGGAAGGGATGAGGAAGTCCAGCAGGCAGCAGAGCCCATCGCTGTGGTATTTGGCCTCCAGGACACGGAAAAGCTGGCTGAGGACAGTCGGGGCCGTGATGTCAAACGGGGGGTAGAGGCCCGAGAGCGTGTTCTGCACGGCAACGTCCAGAGATTGGGGGTCCTTTAAGGGAAGGGGGACAATAAGCGGCCAGAGCATTTCACAAGCAATTACATATACATAGACACACACAAACAAACATGAATTCACCTTATTTTGAGTCAGACCCTGGGGTCATCTAGCTCAGAACCAGATCCCGTCCATTGTGCTTTCCCTCCGTTTTGATCCCCCCCCCCAGTCTCAAGTTCAGATCTCCCCATTTGCATGCTGGTTCCTTCATCGCAGGGGGTTGGACTAGATGACTCCTGGGGGTCCCTTCCTGCCCCCCAGTTCCATGGTTCTCTGAGTTTCTCACTCCTCTCTAGGCTTTCAGGGCACAAACATGCCAGAGAGCTCTATCTCTGCCCTTGCCAGCTTCGACCTACGGCAGACGCAATTTGCCTCATAGGTCACGGTCTGAATTTAGCTCTTCTTATCACGGATGGGCAGGGATGGGGTTCCAGAGGCCTCAGCAAAGACGAAGGCTGGCTTACGAGCCAGTGTCACTGGGGGCTGTCTCAAGAGGCTTCTCTTGCGGTCACCAACGTCCCACAACAATGGAGGACAATGGTGCTGGTCAACAAATATTTCGGCCCGGAGACTTTGAGTCTTGGAACTCTCTGGGCAGCATTTAAAACTTTTTTAAAAACCCAGTTAATACACACATATCCAACTATCATCACTGGTCAAACAGGTTAGCAGGGTTTTGCTGTGTCCCAAAAACCTGCAGCACCTATTTATTTCCTTATTTACCACCTTTATATCCCACTTTTCCTCCAAGGAGCTCAAGGTGGCATACATAATTCTCCTCCTCATTGTTTTATCCTCACAACAACAGCCCTGTGAGGTAGGTGAGGCTGAGAGGCAGTGGCCGACCCCCAAGTTCACCCAGTGAGCTTCATGGCTGAGTGGCAGGATTTGAACCCTGGTCTCTCCCATATCTTTGTCCAACCCTCTAACTAGCAACCACTACTCTGCCACTGGCTCGCTACTCTTGGTTAATCTCCTGCATTTCACGGGGTTGGACTAGATGACCCTAGGGTATCCCTTCCAACTCTATGATTCTATGATAGCAAGGGAGACGAAATGAGCAGACCTATATACAGCTTGGGTAACAACGGCTCCAATCACAAGACTCTGAAAAGCTCTCATCTGGCTCCAACACGAGATAAACCCTTCTGGATCTTAACCTCTGGCAAGCCTCTGTTTGTGGTGAGATGGAAACCTCTGACCAGGAAATCTCTCCCTGGCCTCTGTGTTTGCAGAGAGGGCTCTTGGCGGTGCCTCGATCACCCGTCCAATGTAAGCAAGTCGAGCGCTGGACCGCCCTGACGCCCCTGGCCTGGGAGACCTGAGCCGGCTCTCCCAAAGATCACCCTCCCCGATCCCTCAGTGGCCTCTGGGGAGCTGCTCTCTCTCAGCCTGACATGAAAGATGTTTGCGGAGCTCTGTTCCTGCAGCCCACGCTTTGGAGGGACCACCCCAAGTATCCTGCAGGCCAGACCTCTTCCCAGACTCCCGGCGTTCCTGGCAGATGGCCGAGGAGAAGGAGGAGGAGGAGGAGGAGGAGAAGCTTCTCCTGGGTGATGAGAGGAGGATCTTGCGAGAGGGCCTGTTGCTCTCCCCCAAAACATCTCTTGCCTCTCACAAAAGCTGCAGCGCTGCCAGCCAGCCCTGGAAATTTTATCACCCTCCTCGTGATGCTCTCTTGCGCTCCCTGCCAAAAGCCCCGGCTTCGGGGATCAGGCGGCCAAATGGAAATCCCAGCTGCGCTGAGGAGCTGAATTTAAATTGGAAGGAACTTGCACCTCCTCTCCGTCCCGTTCTGTTTATGGAAAAGTTCTGGGAAGCGTTTGCGCAGCTGAAGGAATGCTTCATGCCGGTGGATAGTATTGCCGGTGCTGGATATTGTTAGCTGACCTGCTGGAATGCTTTGCGCTCATCTAAACATCAGAGGTTTCGGTGGAGTTGGTCATGTTCATGGACTGAGAGATCTGTAGAGCTGGAAGGGACCCGAAGGGTCATCCAGTCCAACCCCCTGTGGTTGTGTTACATTGTGAAGTGTTGTAATTATGGTCATTGTGTTTAAATTGTTAAACCTGTAAACAGAATGTGATTCAGAAGGTGATGGGGGTGGGGGGCAGAGAGTGGAAGAAATCTTTCTCTGCTGTGAGAACTGTTTCCGATTTTAGACACTTGACAAGTAGTTTGGGGCTACAAATAAGTCTAGATTCATTATTTTGTCTTGTTAAAAACCACAGCTGAAAAATCAGAGAGTGCAGCTGAGTCCCACTGAATTCAACGGCTAAATCTCACTAATTTTAGCAAATCAGGTTTGCGTTTGAAGCAAAATGTGAATCATGCACTTCATGGAACGAAAATTCTCCTCTCACCTCACAAGGTATTCTAAAAGGTCTTTGGATCTGAGAGGAGGGCTTTGCTTCCTCACTTTTGACCTTGGGATGGGGGTAGGGGGGCTTCCCTGAAAGCTCTTCCCTTAACCATTAAAACACCAGAACCTTCTGATGCAGTGGGACATGGGTGGCAGAGAAGAAACTCTGCTCCACATCCCTCCCCTCCCAGTCACTTCAAACACACGGTTTGAGGCATATTGTGGCTTGGTGAGGATTCCCGTTTTTATTATTTCATAGAGATTTGAGGCGTTGCCTCTTCATTGGCTTCCCACTGCCTCAAAAAGATCTGTGGGCCCCACAAGCCCCCTATAACCTTCCTGCTTCTCCCCCAAATTTCTTCTGCATAAAAGAGTCTGCTGGATGAGGCCAAGGGCCCACCAGGTGCCCCTTAGGGAAGCCTGCAAGCAGGAACTGAGCACAAGATCCCTCTACCCTCCTGTGGTTTCCAGAAACTAGGATTCAGAAGCATTACTGTCTCCAGTGTGGAGTCAGGGAAGAGCCATCCTGGCTAGGAGCCCTCGATATCCCCCTTCTGCATGAATTTGTCTCAAACTTCTTTCAAAGCCATCTAGGTTGGTGGTCATCACAGTTAATCTCTCTTTGCGCTCTGCCTCTGAAGACACTTATCAAAACCAATTTCTCTCCTTCTCTTCTGCAAGGGGTGGGGGGTGAGAATCCTCTAAATCTGAGGGAGGGAGCAAGGCCGCCTGAGGGGTCCCAGCTGCAAAGATTGAGCCAAGCGTTCAGACTGTCACTCAGAGGCAGCCTTGGTGGCAGCCCTTGTGCCAATGGAGCTGAAAGGGGAAAGGGGAAAGGGGAAAGGGGTGGGTGGGTGGGTGAAATGAGGGGGAACAGATCTATTAGTTCATCTGTTTTCTGGACCTGATCCCTTCTGTCTGCAATGAGGCAGAGCCAGGCGGTTTTCCTAACCGCATCGGCTTCCCAGCCCCACAAACTCCCTTTCCAAACAGCTGCTAATGATCTCTGCATCCCTCAGCCGCTCTCTCTGTGCCAAACTTTTGTTCTGAGCTCGGCAAGCTGTGCGTGAGAAAGGGGATCCTCTTCCCAAGCAGGGAGAAGAGGAGGAGGAGAAGGAGGAGGAGGAGGAAACCTGCTTCATCTTGCAAACTGAGAAGCGGGAGCCCTGGCTGGCAGGCCTAAGAACATAAGGAGAGCCTGGATGCTGGATCAAGCCCATGGCCCATCTAGTCCATCATCCTGTTCTCCCAGTGGCCAACCAGGTGTCCATTACAGGAAGCCCACAAGCAAGACCTGAGCACAAGAGCAGCTTCCCCTCCAGCAGATTCCAGCAACTGGTGCCCTCCAACGGCAACAGCTTTGTCAATCGTGACTGAGCTGAGCAAATGTTAAAGAAGAAACAGCCCACGGTGACAAATCCTCCAACACAAAATAAAATAAAAAATTCCTTCCAGTAGCACCTTAGAGACCAACTAAGTTTGTTCTTGGTATGAGCTTTCGTGTGCATGCACACTTCTTCAGATACACACGAAAGCTCATACCAAGAACAAACTTAGTTGGTCTCTAAGGTGCTACTGGAAGGATTTTTTTTTATTTTGTTTTGACTATGACAGACCAACACAGCTACCTACCTGTAACTATATCCTCCAACAGTTCTCCGATGAAAATAGGGAGCTTCCGACACATAGAACAACATCAAACATTTAAAAACTTCCCTATGCAGGTCTGCCTTCAGATATCTTCTAAAGTTTGTATAGTTACTTATCTCCTTGGCTCAGGGGTCGCATAACTCCCTAGCCTCCAGCTTTCCTCCTATGAAAATAAGGACGTCCTAAGGAAGAGAGAAATCAGCCCTGAGTGCTCACTTGAAGGACAGATCCTGAAGCTGAGGCTCCAATACTTTGGCCACCTCATGAGAAGAGAAGACTCCCTGGAAAAGACCCTGATGTTGGGAAAGATGGAGGGCACAAGGAGAAGGGACGACAGAGGATGAGATGGTTGGACAGTGTTCTTCGAAGCGACTGGCATGAGTTTGGCCAAACTGCGGGAGGCAGTGGAGGATAGGGGTGCCTGGCGTGCTCTGGTCCATGGGGTCATGAAGAGTCGGACACGACTGAAAGACTGAACAACAACAAGGAAGAGAGAAATCAGCCCTGAGTGCTCACTGGAAGGACAGATCCTGAAGTTGAGGCTCCAGTACTTTGGCCACCTCATGAGAAGAGAAGACTCCCTGGAAAAGACCCTGATGTTGGGAAAGATGGAGGGCACAAGGAGAAGGGGACGACAGAGGATGAGATGGTTGGACAGTGTTCTCGAAGCGACTGGCATGAGTTTGGCCAAACTGCGGGAGGCAGTGAAGGATAGGCGTGCCTGGCGTGCTCTGGTCCATGGGGTCACGAAGAGTCGAGACACGACTGAACGACTGAACAACAACAAAGGGAGAGAGGGACATTCCAGGATCAAATCAGGAACCGGGACGGCTTCTGTAAATCCAGGGCTGACCCTGGAAAATAGGGACACTTGGAGGGTCTGCAAGGCTGCAGTCCCACAGAGCTGGGTTGGAGCACTCATAAAATCAATATCCACACTTATATTTTGCCCCGTGCTTTCTAGGCAAAGGTCCTGTGCTTTAAAGCTCTGTGTCCGAGTGCTCTTCACCCCCACCCCCCGCAAAAACCCGCTCTTTAAAGCTGAAGCACAACTCAAGACAATTCCGTTTCTCCACGGACTGCCGTTTGCTCCGATTCCGTGGTAAAGAGTGGGTTTCGCAGTGAAAGCTCTGGGGCGAAAAATGAGAGCTAGGATAGAGAACTTTGAAGCACTGACCTGCCTGGAAAGCACAGAGGAAAGGTAGGTAGTTAGAAGGAATCTCATGTAGTCCAACCCCTTTCAAAGCAGGAACCCCGGACAGATGGCCACCACCAAACCTCTGTTTAAAAACCTCCAGCAAAGGAATGCGACATTGGAACCTCCGCTGGTACAAACCGAGGCAGGACGATATGTGTGGAGGGGCATGGCAGGATACTCATAGAATTGTAGAGCTGGAAGGGGACACCAAGGGTCATCTAGTCCAACCCCCAGCAATGCAAGAATCACAGCCACAGAATCCCTGACCTAGTGGCCTCTCTTTAAGAGCCTTCAATGAAGGAAACTCCACCCCCTTCCAAGGTGGTCCTTTTCACTGTCAAACTGTTCCTACCCTCAGAAAGTTCTTCAAAATCTACAGTCAGAATCTCCTTTCTTGTCATTTGAATCCATTAGTTGGAGCCCTGCCCTCTTGGAGCAGCAGAACAGAAAGCTTGCTCCTTCTTCCCTCTGACCTTCAGATGTTTGAAGGTGGGTGTCATATTACCTCTCGTGTCTTGTCCAGGCTAAACATACCCAACGCCCTCAGTCTGCAAGATCCTGGTCCAAATCAACATTTTTTGAAGCAATATATAAATATGCGCAACAGGCAAAGGTGTCTCTTGAACTGTCCGAGTGAGGTCAAGTGAGGTCAGGCAATCCTCTGCCAGGGGGAAAGCACCCAAAAGTTTGCATATCATGAGAGGCACCTACATCTCCAACCCTTTGCCCAGGGCGACATTCCTAGCAACTAGAGGTTCTCCAAGGAATCGCACACTTTCTCCTGCATTGATTGAATTCCCGACGCTTCACCCATGACAGGTACAAAGGAACACAGGAGGTTGCCTTATCCTGAGTCAGGCCATTGCTCCATCCAGTTCAGTACTGTCTACACTGACTGGCAGCAGCTCTCCAGGGTTTCAGGCAGCAAAATCTCCCAACCCTTTCCAGAGATGGTGGTGAGGAGCAAGCCTGGGACCTCCTGCCACTGAGCCAGGGCCCTTCCCCAAGTCCAAAGATGTCAAACAGCTTCAGGGATGATGCTTTGACTCAGCCCAGTAACCACGGGGAATCTTGTTGCATCCAAAGGCCTGCTGACTGCGGCACCATCTCCGGTGCCCTCTCTCTTTGAACGGCCACTTTGCTGAAGTAGAGCAGAGGTAGCCTTGCTGGTCCCACCTCTTGTCCCAAACCACCAGGGGCATCTCTGGCATGAACACAACTACTTAAAAACTCTCTCACCATCAGCTTCCCATCTCCGTCAATTCCCACAGAATTGGGAATCCACAGGCTTTGCAAAGACTGCACCCAACAGCAGCTGGGAAACCAATGAAATGCGCCCTCTGACTAAGGTGACAGAAGATCCTGCAACCCCTCCAGAGCGGCTGCCTTTTGAAGGAGCATGTGGTTGCGGGAACCTTATAATAGGACAGGCACCTGTAGCTCTGGAAAGCTCTCAGAACAGGAAGAGAATCATAGAATCAGAGAACTGTAGAGTTGGAAGGGACCCCAAGGGTCATCTACTCAAAGGTCATAGTGGACCTCTTGATAATTCCAAATGCCGAGTCATAGATTCAAAGAAGGGGTCCCCCAAGGGTCATCTAGCCCAACCCCCTGGAATGTAGGAATCACAGCTAAAGAGTCTCTGACAGGTGGCCCTCCAACCTCAGTTTAAACACCTCCAATGAAGGAGAGACCACCACCTTCCCAGGAAGCCCATTCCACGGCCACAAGGACCATCTGTATCCTACACTGATCCCAAATCCCCCCCTTATTTAAAGAAGCAAACCGGGAGCCTGGAGCAGAAGCCCCTCCTCCTCCCTCCCTGCTGCCCCATCCTAGCTGCCCCCCCCCGTGCAACACCCACAAGGTCGCCAGAGAGCCGAAAGAGGATGGTCTCACGGTGTGGCCGAGCCAGGGAGAAACTAAACAGCCACAAACGAAGCCCTTCAGATTACCATGGTTTCCTCGGAAGCGACGCTGGAGGGGGCAGAGAAGCAAGCGGGGAACAAAGTCCCAGAGCCGCCGCCCCCTCCAAAAGAAACCTTGTTGATCACTTGTTGGCAAACTCCTTGCTGTCGCGTCTGGGTCTCCAGTCAAGCTCCTTCCCAGCCATCTGGGCTGCTAGACTTGTCTTCTTCGGTGGGGGCACCACGACAGATCCCAGGTGTGCTCCACACACACACACACCCCAAGGAGACAGCGGGGAGGCCTCAGGCCAGCTTGCGAACCCTCCAGCTTCAGCCGTGCCAGAGTCCAGCAGCGCCACTGCTTGCTCCTTTCCAAACTTATCCCATCCTTCGCGTCTTGCTAAAGAAAAAGGAGCCTGCTCTCTCTAGCTGCGAAGGGGAGGGATTGAGGAGTGGAAAGGAGGAGAAAAGAGCGGGGGGGGGGAAGCTGTCTGAGCTTTAAAAAGCTGCCTCTCTCTCTTTCTCTGGCTGGCGTTGCTGCAGAGGCTCTCGCAGAGCAATGCCAGAGCCAGCGAACAGCGGTCCTCTTTGTGCCCAGCGGCAGAGAGGCCCTGCCCCGTGGCTAGACGGGCCTGGAACCAGCTGCAGGGTGCCCAGGAAGGCTTGGGGGTGCAGGATCCAGCCATGATGTCACACGGGCCCTTTGCACCTGGGATCAAAGCCGCCAGGTCAACGGGCCAGGCAGCAAAACCATCGCCCTCCCTCCAGGCTTGTTTTGTCCAGCAGCCGTCCTTTTGCGCACAAACACGCACTCGCCAAATCCTTGCAGCAGTTTCTTTCTCTCCTTGTGCTTTGAAAGGGGCCTGCCAGCCGCAGAGGCCTGTCAATGGGGCAGCTAAGCTTAAGGGGGGGGGCGCGTTTCCTTTCTAAGGAGGTGACGGCATCCCCTTCCCCAGCTCTTGGACAGCTGTGATGTAGAAGAACTCAGGGGCGCAAAAAAAGCTGGGTGGGAAATCAAGGAGGATGCAGATCTCCACCGGTCCATACGCAACACCCCAATTTTTATTTTATTTTTTGGCTTCCAAATGCACCATTTCCAAGACGGAGGCCTCTTTCGTGCCACACTCAGTCAGAGGTGTTTCTGAGCCTCTAAGACTGGGTTTCTGTAGAATTCATGGAGGAGGAGAGGGCTGTCAATGGCTCCTAGCCAGGGTAGCTTTGCTCTGACTCCACAGTCGGAGGCAGCAAGGAAAGTTCTGAATCCCAGTTACTGGAAACTCTTGCGCTCGGATCCTGTTTGCAGGTTTCCAACAGGCATCTGGCTGGCCACTGTGAGAACAGGATGCGGGACAAGACTGGCCATGGGCCTGATGCAGCAAGTCCTTACGTTCATTCCTAACTTCAGCAGACCCTCCAAGTGTCCATATTTTCCAGGGACGTCCCTGATTGGGAGAAGCTGCCCCGGTTTCTGATCTGATCCCAGAATGTCCCACTTTTCCTTAGCATATCCCTGTTTTCACTGGAGAAATGCTGGAGAGTATGGAGTTATCCGACCCCCAAGCTGTCTCAAGGCAATCTTGTATAAGGAAGGGTTTTTTTAAAAAAATGTTTAATGTTTAATTATGTTTTTATATATGTTGGAGTCTTCCCAGAGTGGCTGGGGCAACCCAGTCAGATGTGTGGGGTTTAAATAGTAAAATTATCATTATGGAAGGGGACGTCCCTATTTCATCAGAGAAATGTTGGAGGGTATGCTTCAGTTTTCATTTTGTTGTTTTGGGGTTAATCCCATGTGTGTGTGTGTGTGTATACACATATATACATAGTGAGATCCCATTGCTCTGTCCCTGCTCCTGCCAACCTAGCGGTTTGAAAGCACATCAAAGTGCATGTAGATAAATAGGTACCGCTCCGGCGGGAAGGTAAACGGCGTTTCCGTGCGCTGCTCTGGTTCGCCAGAAGCAGCTTAGTCATGCTGGCCACATGACCCGGAAGCTGTCTGCGGACAAACACCGGCTCCCTCGGCCTATAGAGTGAGATGCGCATCTCAACCCCAGAGTTGTCCATAACTGGACCTAATGGTCAGAGGTACCTTTACCTTTACCTTTATATCTCTCTCACACACATCCATATTTGTTGTTCAGTCGTTCAGTCGTGTCCGACTCTTCGTGACCCCATGGACCAGAGCACGCCAGGCACGCCTATCCTTCACTGCCTCCCGCAGTTTGGCCATATAGATTATTTCTTTCTACTTTTGGAAGCCATGGCATGCGTTCCCCTAACTAGCCGATATCTCTCTCTCTCTCTCTCTCTCTCTCTCTCTCTCTCTCTCTCTCTCTCTCGTTCACAGTGTTGTTTTGGCCACATAAGGATGCATTTCTCATTAGTAGCAGAGATGGATGGATCTATCTATATTTGGTTCATTTCAGTTTCCTATGTCTCCATTCATAGATACGTTCCATCGTTATCTGCATCTGTCAGCATTTTTTAAAATAAAAAGCTGCATGAAAATTTGCATTAGGTTCACACACGTGTTTTGTTTTTACAAAACACACATTTTGTGCACATTAAAGCATTTGAACACATGTTAGCCATAAGTGTGTCTGTGTTCGTGTATATTTCAGTACAGTACTTTTTTGAGTATTGCAAAACTCCACTTCTTACTTCAGAAGGTGCAGATTATCCTTGTTACCAAGAATGTGTGGCCAGAATAAGACCCCCAAGCATAATTGTTTGTTTGTTGATTACATTTACATACCACCTTTTCTTCCAAGGAACTCAAAGTGCATTACAATATTCTCCGCTCCTTGTTTTGTCGCCACAATCCTAGGAGGCAGGTCAGGATGAAAGTGGCGGTGACTGGCCCAAGGTCATTCAGCGAGCTTCATGGATGAGTGGAGAATCGAACCCTACCAGGCCACAGTCCTAGCGCTCTCTCCACTATTCCACACTGCTTATTATTCTAATTATTAGTGCATGGGCTACATTCCCGCTCTGTGCATGTGCAGGAACCCCACTGTCTCCAGAACTGGTGCCTGGCTTGCAAGCCGAATCTTGAGCTGCCTTCCTTTGCCCATCTTTTCTGACTCAAGTGAAGAGTTGAGATGAGGGTCTCTCCTGCCCACCCCTCCCTCATCTCCCACCCACTCTGCTCAGCCCCCCACCCCTGCTGCTCTGCACAGCTGCCTGGGGCAACCCTCTGTATGGCTTTTCAGCTTCTTTGGAGAGGCACAGAGTCCCCATTCACAGATGCAGAGAAGCTTGGGAGGCCCCGTCCCGAGAGCCTCCTCAGAAGTCACCAACCCCGTTTCTTATATCTTATTCTACTTCTTTTGCCATTCGCCCCTGCCCCAGCGCTCTGGGCCTCCATTGTATCTCAGGTTGCCTCTCCAGACATCATGTCACTGAGCGGAAGCGCTGGATGGGGTCAAGGGGGAGAAGAGGGTCTTGGGATGAGTTGGTGGGCAAGGAGGGAACAGGGAGGTTTTTATGGGAGAGGCTGACATCAGGGCGTGCGACGCGGAGCAAGGGGGGAGCCTCTGAATATGCCTTTCAGTGGGGAAGATATTTCTGAAAAACAGGTGGGGGGTTCCTAAGCTGTGCCATCTGTTCTGAAATGGTTTGGACCTTGCATTATGTTAAAAATAGTGATTTACCCCATACTAGTGAGCACATAAGGGATGCGGGTGGCGCTGTGGACTAAACCACAGAGCCTAGGGCTTGCCAATCAGAAGGTCGGCGGTTCGAATCCCCGCGATGGGGTGAGCTCCCGTTGCTCGGTCCCTGCTCCTGCCAACCTAGCAGTTCGAAAGCACGTCAAAGTGCAAGTAGATAAATAGGTACCGCTCCGGCGGGAAGGTAAACGGTGTTTCCGTGCGCTGCTCTGGTTCGCCAGAAGCGGCTTAGTCATGCTGGCCACATGACCCGGAAGCTGTACACCGGCTCCCTTGGCCAGTAAAGCGAGATGAGCGCTGCAACCCCAGAGTCATCCGCGACTAGACCTAATGGTCAGGGGTCCCTTTACCTTTACCTTTACTAAGCACATAAGCTGAGCCCTGCTGGATCCCACTGCAGGCATGCCTTGGCCGCTGAACTCCATGCTCTGGTAGCTTCCAGACTGGATTACCACAATATGGTCTATATGGAACCGCCCTTGAAGATGACCTGGAAACTTTAGTTGCTGCAAAATGCATCAGCCAGATTACCAGACGGGGTTCCATTTAGATCGTGCATAACCATACCCTCCAACACCTGGGTGGTCCAAATCGGGACACAGACCAAAAGAACAGGACGTTCCAAGATCCAATGAGAAGCCAGGAATGACTTCTGTAATTCTGGGATGTCCCACTTAAATCAGGACGGCTGAACAGTATGATATATCCCCCTTTTAAAGGAGCTGCATTGGTTGCCAGTTTCTTTCTGGGACGAGTTCAAGGTGCTCACATCAGTGTTTGTGTTGGTTCAAGGAAAAAGATCCACGAAAGGAGAATTTCTGCAGATGCCAAGATCCAAATCTGGGGCAAGTACTTTTTGGCGAGAGAACCCCAGCAGAGATTTAAAATCAGCAAAATGGAGCGTGAAAATCTAGGCTGTAAAACCTTTAAGATGTGCCCTTCCAAATGAGTTCCAAAATTGCCCCTTTTAAAGGTTCCCTCCAAAGTTTCCCTCTTCCCACAGCATAGGAAAAAAACCGGCACATTCGGTTTACTTACAAACTCTCCAAAGGTCAGATTTGTGTGCTTTTCCATACATCAGTCAGAAAAGTTGCACGGGCAGTAACACATAGCTTAGTTATGAAATGGCAAACATTCCTAGAACTATTGGTATAGGAACACAAAAGAGGCTGGTGAGAGCCATGTGGCTGGAAGGAGTAGCTCAGAGCTCCTCACACGCTGAGCTTCTCTGGTAGACCAGGGATACAACAATAGGCTGGATTACCTATTTCCCTGCAATGTGAAGGGGACATAGCTGAGCCTGGCAAGACGGCTTACTCTATGGTCTTAATCCCTTCATGCATTAATTAACCCTACCATTTAAAGCCATAAATGCCCCAGGTCTCAAATACCTGGAATACCACCTCTTTCCTGATAGACCAGGGATGTCCAAACTTCCATGAGACTGTGATCTACTCCCACAAAAAAACAAAACAAAACAAAACTGGCAGTGATCTACCCATTGTATTGACCAAAGTTGTTGGAGTTGTTGAGCTTTTCTTTTTTTTTTAAGGACGATCGCTCAGGGTTACACGATTGACCAGGATCGACCAGTAGGACATCCCTGCTATAGACCCTCTTGGGTGCTGAGATGGTGAGAAGCGACTCTCTTGGTTCCTCCTCCTCCACTTCCAGAATCTTGTGCCTTCATTGTACAACTTCCAGAGGACGCTGAAGACATGCCATAATTAATCTATGTCACTCCCTCCTATAAGAGGCAGCAATGGACACCAACCCAAATGGTTTTTAAAGAGGATTAGGGAAATTATTGGAAGAGAGGGCTATTGATGGCTCCTAGCCAGGATGGCTCTGCTCGGCCTCTGCAGCAATGCTTCTGAATCCCAGTTGCTGGAAACCGCAGGAGGGGAGAGGGGCCTTGTGTTCGAATCCTGCTTGTGGGCTTGCCATTACTGTGAGAACAGGATGCTGGACCAGATGGACCATTGGCCTGATCCAGCAAGCTCTTCTTATGTTCTTAACCATTCCCATGCCTCAAGTGCAGGGGGTTGGACTAGATGACCCCTGGGTCCCTTCCAACTCCCTGATTCTGTCTCTGTGGTCCAGCAGCAAGTCTGGATGAGGGCTGACCTGCAAAGGATGGTCTTCTGCTTACCCTTCCTCCTCCTCTGCACTCTCTGCCTTCATTCAGGCATATTCCCCCATCCGTCCAGCTTGGGCTTCCTGTTCTCTGTGTCCCAGCTGCCTGCTGACGCTTGCTCCGCCCCAGCCTTCAGACACATGGACGCCATCCGAGGCATCCCTCCCTCGGAGCTCTGGGGTCAGGCAGGCCTTGGGCGGGAGGGGAGCCCAAAGCTGCAGCTGGGAAAACAGAAGCAAGGCAGGTGCTGCTGACCTCCTCCCCGACCATCCTTGGCCTCCACTTGGCCTGCTGTGTTTGCATACAGACAGCAGAAGGACAGCTGGCAGCAGCTGGGCACGGCTGGGGGAGAGATCCATTGGACCTCGGCATAAATGGGGGAAGGGGGCCATTCTCTCCCCCCCCCCAGTGTCTTGCTCTCCTTGGGGCTCTGTGTGACAGCCATGCACAGGGGCTTCTCCAAAGAGACTATATATTGTCCTAGAGCGGCCCAACGTGCCACCCTTTCCCCCAAGGTAATTGGCATGGGAAATGTAGGGTTCCAAGGTACAGGATCCCAAGAGCTGGAAGGGATTCACACAGATTCCCATCCACCAAACGCCTAGCCTCCAACAGTCCGTCATATTTTTGCAGAGCAAACCAAAGGGAAGTTTTGCTAGAGAAAATCAATGTTGCATAGGGGGGAAAAACCCTGTCTCTTTAGCTATGTGGCTGAGACAAACCAGTCAGATGGGTGGGGTGCTAATAAAATGATGATGATGATGATGTTCAGTTCAGTTTTATTACAGCAAGCGCCAGCAGTGCAAAACAACACAACTCCAATCAAAAGACGAGCAACATCATCACAGGAGGACAAAATCCAAAAGGCCAGAGAGAAAATAGCACTAAAAGAATTTATAGTATATTATTCAATAGAAGAGATTTACGTTTTCTAATAGCTAGGGTGCAAAATTTGGCCACAGCATAAGATACTGAGCTCGAAGAGTCTTCTAAAAGGAATTTACGTAAAATTTCGGGAGAAAATTCCAAATAATATTGCAAGGGTATAAATTTTGATAAAAGGGGTAGTATAAGACGAGATCGCTCTTCACTATAAAGTTCACAAAATAGAAGAATGTGAGTAACAGATTCCACCTTATTGGACATGCATGGACAAAGACGCTCATGAATTGGTACCCGCAAGAATTTGCCGTGCAATACAGCTGTAGGCATCGCCTCAAATCGGGCTCTAGAGAAAGCCCATCTGTATGATTCATAAGTGATATTGGATAAATAAGGGGCAGCTGCAAAGTTAGGCCAAGATTTTAGGCACCTGTAATTCTCAGAGAGAGAGAGGCATCTTCTTTTTGCAATTCGATGTCAAGATGATGATGATGTGTGGGGAGTGATTGTATTATTATTATTATTATTATTATTATTATTATTATTATTATTACTATACTATTATTACTATTATTGTTGTTATTTACACCCCGCCCATCTGGCAGGGTTTCCCCACCCACTCTGGGCGGCTTACAGTATTAAAAACGTAATAAAACATCAAACGTTAAAGAAAATAATATCTCACACAGACTATAAATAAAGCAACCAATCAATAGAAAACAACAACAACCAGTTTACAGTTACATATACCCAAATTAAACTCCAACTAAACATTTAACCAACCCCAACCCAATAAAAAACCCACAGAGGAACCCAAATTAAAAACCCCACAAATTAAAAACCTTCCGGACGTGATGACAAGAAGGTGCCTCCCCCCCATAATACAAAGATCTTGGGCGGTGTGCAAAATGTACATTTTGCAAGAGCTTTCAGTGGATTATTTGTTTTAAATCAGGGATTGCAAACAGAGAATTATTCCCACCCACCCAGATCACATTTGCAATTTATGGCTCAGAGGAGACGTCTCCTGTGTCATGGGTGACCCTTCTGCTATAAACAACGGCGGCTCAGCTCTTGAGCAATGGATCCGTTTGTTCTCTTCCCACGCAGGCCAGGCCAGGGCTTTGGGGTGGACAGGGGCTCTCTGGAGGCTTGCTGGATGGAGCAGCAGGAGCAAGGAACCCTTCTCTCCCCCCCCCCAACTTCCTGCCTCTTCCCCCAAAGAAGAAACAAACGCTTCTTGAAAAGATGGCTCGTCTTCTCATTCCTTCCACTTTCCAGGCAGTTTTTGGAAGCAGAAGAAAAGCTGCTCCTGAACGCTTTTGGCAAAGCCCCGCTTCTGTCAATAGAGATGGGCTCTGCCCCAAGAAGCGAGCTCAACGTGAGGCAGAGATAGGTCCCTTCGCAACATCTGCAAGGGGGGGGGATGCTATTCCACCCAGGAAGATGGAATGAGAAGGTGAATTGGTCCTTAGTGCTGCGATGGTGATAAGTTCCAGTCTGGTCCTGTTCACCTTGGCAGCTGCCACTGAAGAGGGGCTGCTTGTCTGTGCGTGCATATTTTCCCAAGTGTGGGGGTTCAATCTCTCCAGAGAAGCGGACACGGGGCAATGGATTCAAACTACAAGAAAGAAGATTCCACCTAAACATTAGGAAGAACTTCCTGACAGTGAGAGCTGTTCGGACAGTGGAATTTGCTGCCAAGGAGTGTGGTGGAGTCTCCTTCTTTGGAGGTCTTTAAGCAGAGGCTTGACAGCCATCTGTCAGGAATGCTTTGATGGTGTTTCCTGCTTGGCAGGGGGTTGGACTGGATGGCCCTTGGGGTCTCTTCCAACTCTATGATTCTATGATTCTAGATGATATAATAATAATAATAATAATAATTTATTATTTATACCCGCCCATCTGGCTGGGTTTCCCCAGCCACTCTGGGCAGCTTCCAACAGAATATTAAAATACAATAATCTATTAAACATTAAAAGCTTCCCTAAACAGGGCTGCCTTCAGATGTCTTCTAAAAGTCTGGTAGTTGTTTTTCTCTTTGACATCTGGTGGGAGGGCGTTCCACAGGGCGGGTGCCACTACCAAGAAGGCCCTCTGCCTGGTTCCCTGTAACTTGGCTTCTCGCAGCGAGGGAACTGCCAGAAGGCCCTCGGCATTGGACCTTCCAATTCTTGGGGTCCTGTACCCAGGGAGGGTGGGAATCCAGCAGGAATTTGCTGAACTGGGCAGATAAGGGTGTGGGGTTTGGTTTTTTGTTTGGTAAGACCTTAGCTGCCCACTTAAGTGTCCTTATCCGCATCCCAAAAGAATGAGCGAGGTTGCAAGAGCTACAACTAAGGGATTGGGCCCTGCAGGCTAATGGGTGGGCCTTCCTCCACCCACCCACCCTCTCCTGGCTGCTGGGTAGGAGAACGAGAGCCAGAGACACTTTGTTGGGGCTGAGCTGGAGGCAGAGAGGCCAGCCTGCTCTGTGCTGGATCCAAAGCTGCGATTAACGGAGAAGCAAGATTTGCCGGGATGTTGGTGCTGTGAGACCCTCCATCCTGTACTCAGAATGGTTGGGATCTGAAATGGAAAAAAGTATCTAATAAGAATATATGTGTATAATATATACACTACAGTCTGCGCTGATCTTCATCCCAAGGAAACAGAACCTGGGTAACTGCCTGGGACCCCCGGAGTCTCTCAGCACTTGAAGATGGAACTTCAATGTGTAAAAATACATTTTCAATGGCTATTCCATGTCTAGCCACCCTTCTGCCAAGTCACTCAAGGCAGCCTACCATTTCAAAATGTTTTATTTCATTAGAATGCTGAAGGTTGCCTGGGGTGGAGGACAGGGGCTGAGGTGAACTGCAGAAAGGGCCTCCTCTCCATGGAAGGGAAGATCTGTGGTCCACTTGGCTCTGCTACCCCAGCTGAGAAGCAGGAAAAAAAATGCCTCCAGCGAGTAAAAGCCTGTTTCTGAGAGGTGAAGTGCAGGGTGGGCACAACCCAAGCTGTGCAAATCCCTCTTCCAAGGCAAATGAAATCTCTCTGAAATCAAAGCCATTGTCTGTCTACAGACCTCATTGCACAGGCACACTGCTTTATATAGCTGTGGGTCATGTATTTCAGGGGGCTGGACTAGAAACCCCCTTGAAGCCCCCTCCAGCTCTAGGATTCCACGATTCTTTTCGGGAGAGATTTGAGCCACATCCTTTGGCCTACAATCCACAGTCCCTAATCCCAGAGGGAGGGGGTCAATTGTGGCTACTTAATGCTAAGGAATGACTAAACAACAACAATGCTAAGGAAAAGCTACTCTGCAAACTCTCTCTGAGTCTGGCCATTCGAAGAGGTTCCAGGGCTGACCCTGGTGTGTCCTCTGTTCGTTGTTCAGTCGTGTCCAACTCTTCGTGACCCCATGGACCAGAGCACACCAGGCACCCCTATCCTCCACTGCCTCCCGCAGTTTGGCCAAACTCATGCCAGTCGCTTCGAGAACACTGTCCAACCATCTCATCCTCTGTCGTCCCCTTCTCCTTGTGCCCTCCATCTTTCCCAACATCAGGGTCTTTTCCAGGGAGTCTTCTCTTCTCATGAGGTGGCCAAAGTACTGGAGCCTCAGCTTCAGGATCTGTCCTTCCAGTGAGCACTCAGGGCTGATTTCTTTAAGGATGGATAAGTTTGATCTTCTTGCAGTCCATGGGACTCTCAAGAGTCTCCTCCAGCACCAGAATTCAAAAGCATCAAAAGCATGTGTCCTCTACTTGGATCCATTTCTGCCTTCTTGAATTATGTTCCTTAATATTATCCCAGCAAGGAACAAATCCATTTACAAGACACAGGTAACCGTTTAGGAAAGTCATTTGGGTAATGGGACCCCCCCTCCCACAGCTACAATTATTATGCTCTGCCTTTGACATCCCATCTCCTTGTGAGGAAGCAAATCTATGCCTGGCAGTTTCACATAAGGAGGAAACCTGAATCAAGTACAGGACAATCCATCACTTCTGGGGAGAAAGGAGGTCATCCTATATGCCCCCCCATCCATCCTAATCTGGGCAGCTGCAACAGCTGTCCTGACTTTCCAAAACTGTCTCCTTCCTCATTCATTTCAATTTGCACTACTCTCGTTAGGCAGCCAAATGCAGTTTTATGTCATTGTGGAAATGGGGTTGAAGAAAACATTTTTTGTCTCTTCTGACAAGTCTCTTCTGAAAGCTATTATCACAACATGGAAAGTCAAAGTGAGGATCCTCCAGGGATTCCCTTTTTGAGAACTCAGATACGAAATAATCTGAATCCAGAACTTTTGGAAGAATGTCCCGATTGCACTTCTATAAAGGCTGTGACAATGTTTTTGGCAGCTTTGAAATGTATTGAAATATGCATTTGAAACATTGTTTTCTGGGGATATGAGGATTTGAATAGGAACACAGGAAGCTGCCTTGTGTGGAGTGCAATTAGCATCGCCTACACTTACTGGCGGGACGCAGGTGGCACTGTAGTCTAAACCACTAAGCCTCTTGGGCTTGCTGATCAGAAGGTCGGTGGTTCAAATCCCCGCAATGGGGTGAGCTCCTGTTGCTTGATTCCTGCTCCTGCCCACCTAGCAGTTTGAAAGCATGTCAAAGTGCAAGTAAATAAATAGGTACCGCTCCAGCGGGAAGGTAAACAGCATTTCCGTGCGCTGCTCTGGTTCTCCAGAAGCGGCTTAGTCATGCTGGCCACATGACCTGGAAGCTGGACTCCAGCTCCTTCAGCCAGTAAAGCAAGATGAGCGCCACAAACCCAGAGTCATCTGCGACTGGACCTAGTGGTCAGGGGTCCCTTAACCTTACCTTTACTTTACATTTACTGGCAGATGCTCTCTCCAAGATATCAAGGTCTCCTCCAGTCCTACCTGGGAAGGGATGCGGATGGAAGGTAGCGGGTGCAAACATAGGAAAAGCACATGGAAAGTCAGTTGCCTAGACATGCAGCAGACAAGCTCTTAGCTCTGAGGGTGCAGCAAGGCAGGGACTCCTGTACAAGGTGTGTTTAAACACACACCTGTTTGAGTATTATGTGTGGCACCATCTAGTGGATATTTAAAATGCTGCAGAGAGAAGGAGCAGAACATACTGGTAAGCAGAGTCTCTTGGATAAGGCCAATGGCCCATCCAGTCCAGCATCCTGGACTGGGAGCCTGCAAGCAGGATCTGAGCACTAGAGCCCTCCCCTCCTGCAGTTTTCAGAATCATCCCTGCCTTGACCATGGAGGCAGGGCAGAACCGTCATGGCTAGGAGCCACTGGGAGCCCCTTCTTCCCTGAATCTGTCTAATTTATGCAACGCTTGATTGCAAAATAAACTTCAGAGTGGTTTACAAAGAGAATGAAAAATGTCCTTAAATTGTCCGTAGAGGCAGCACTTTAAAATATGCAACGGATAAACTGAGCAATAATCTAAAATCAGATTCAGGGACACATTACACATAAAACAGGCAGTGTCCTCCTCTGCTTGCAGGCTGCATGGCCAAGAGGCGGAAGGAGAAAATCCACCCTGGACTGGGAGAAGTTGGTGGACGTTGTGGCAGGCGCTGGTGCTTACTGGGAAGGAGGTGGGAAGGCAGATGAGGAACGAGCAGGCAGCGAGAGAGAAAGAGCCCCCGGAGCGCTGTTTGGAGCAGGAAAGCATCTTCTGCATTCATCACGGAGAGCAGTTGGCAACTGACGGTCCGGAACATAGGACAAAGTTGCTGCATGTGTCCTGGTGGGAGTCAGCGCTTCTGGGAACTCTGGGTTGTCTGGAAGGGAAATGATCTGTGGGGAAAAGGAGCAGGGAACATTCCTGACAAGCATGTCCCACCCCCCACCCCCAACGGCCTTCTGCTTCTCATTAGCTCACCAAAGACTAACAAGGTGGGGGTGGGTGGGTTCTGAAGATGAGCATTAGGGAGACGAGAGTCACAGGAGAATCAGCTCTCTCTGGTTGTGCAGACTCTGCAGTTAATCAGAGAATTGCAGAGTTGGAAGAGACCCGCAGGGGTCATCTAGTCCAACCCCCTGCAATGCAGGGATCGCGGCTAATTGAAGCCTTGTCGCTCTCACAAACTCACAGGGAGGGTTTCCACGTAGCGCCAACCAGATTGCTCCATCCTCACAAGCCTTTATGCTTGCCTGATGAAACGATCTGGCTGCTTGTGCATTCATGCACTCCTAGGTGCCAGCTCCCTGGGGCCCTGGCAAGGAGGGGAGATTCTCCACGATCCCAATGGGCTAATACTGAGACATCAGAACAAAAAACAACAACAGAGCGTCCTTCACACAGGTCAGCTTGCCCCAGGCTGAGAGAAGCAGGGCTTCTGTTTAAGGAGAGTCCAAAAATAGAAAGGAACTCTATAGCTGTTTGGTGTCCAGTGCATCTAAATGCAGTCTTTCGAAACTTGCTGCAATTTATTTATTATATGTTTCTTGCACCGGTATCCCATTTTTCACCCACTCCTCCAAAAGCAAAAGGTGGCATAAATGGTTCTCCCTCCCCTCTCGTTTAATCCCTACAACAACCCCGTGATGTAGGTTATGCTGCTAGGCAAGGTCACCCGGGGAGCTTCAGCGGGTTGGACTAAATGACCCTTGGGGTCCCTTCCAACTCTACAATTCTATGATCCTATGATTCCTCCTCCTTCCTCCAAGGGATGGCTGCACTCCCAGAGCCCTGTCTGCATTGGTTGTTGACTATCCCCGCAGTAGCCATTGCCTCCATGGAAGCCAAGCCTTTTCAGAGCTGTCAACGAACTGTTAAATAATCATTTATGATTGAAACCCATGGTGCAAACCCAGGGAGATTTTGGAAGCTCTCCCAGAGCTGAGAGCCGCTTTGAGCTAGCGTGGGAATCCCTGGGTGGGGGACTTTTTGCAGAGACACGAACACCCACCCACACACTCTGTACGTAAACACAGGGACATCTGGGCTTGCACAGATAATTCTGTGCGCACAATCGCTGCTGGCTGATGTGTGCCACCCTCTGATGTGCAGCTAATATTGATGCAAATGCTTGGGAACGGGGAGCTTGTGGCATGTGTGAGAAGCAGAGAGCTCACACAGCAGGCTTCTTCCAAAACCTCAATTATAATTCACTGTAAAACCCAAGGCATCGAAACCACAGACCGCGAGTGAGGGACGGGTGCTGGAGAAATTCAGACCACACTTGCACTTTATGAAACAATACATGGACTGAGACACAGCTCTCCTTCAGAATCAATGCCAGATCACCAAATAGACAGGGTGGGCAACGGCCTACGGGCCCCAAACCTTTTAGGGGCTAGGCCTGGGCGATATATCAATATATCAAGGGGCTGGCCGTGATGCTGCTTTCACTCAGCGGTATATCTGCCGGGGCAGAGTGCAATGGCGGTTTCGCTCAGCGGTATATCACTGGTGAAACCGCTGCCTCTCCTGGGTCCCTCCAGCACCTGGCGCAGTGAGGAACAAAGAAGCAGGAGGCAGAGGGACTCAGAGCCGGGGGGGGGCTCCGTTAAACTGCTCCCACTCCCCAGCTGAGGAAGACCCAATCCTTCTCCTGCTTGCAAGAGAGCAGGAAGAGGATCTGGGCTTTGTCAGCTTTGCGCTCTCCAGCTAAACAGCCCCATCTTTCTCTTGCTGGCATGCAAGCAGGAGAAGGATTGGGGCAGGGGATTCCTCAGCTGGAGAGTGGGAAGCTTGCCCCCCCCCCCCGCTGAGATACACAAATAAGACCCTGTCTCTCCGGCATTTGGGTGCCACAAATGGACGGGGATCTTCCTTGACGGGGTGAGAGTCTTTGTGCTTCCCAGCTGAGAGGGCCGTGCCAGAGAAGGCGAAGGGAGCCCTGACAGCAGAGCCTGGACGGGGATCTTCCTTGACGGGGTGAGAGTCTTTGTGCTTCCCAGCTGAGAGGGCCGTGCCAGAGAAGGCGAAGGGAGCCCTGACAGCAGAGCCTGGCAAGGGGGCGGGGGGGCGTGAGCAAGTGGGCTCTTTCTCCCAAGAAAAGGAGGCTGCTTGCCGCACCTTGCCGGAGAAGGCGAATGGAGCCTTGCAAACTGGACCTGGCAGACTCCGTTGCAGGGCTGGCTCGCTCCGTCTTGGGGAGTGGAGGGCTAGTTCAGCTGGGGGATGGGAGTCTTTGTGCCCCCCAGCTGAACAGTGGGCTGGGGCCAGCTGCATTGGCCCCAACCTGCAAGGCGCTGGGGTGAAAGCGCCTCAGGTCCCGCCTGGTGAGAGCTGGAGCAGTTGCACCCAGGCCCTCGCAGGCTGGGGCCGATGGAGCTCTTTCAAAATCGCAATATATTGCCAAACCACAATGTTTGACTGGTGATATAGAAAAAAAAACCTAATATTGCCCAGCCCCATTAGGGGCCCTGCGGCAATGGATCAAAGTAACATTGTTTTGATCTTGAAAGAAAATTACAATCAGGCTTTCTTAGTTCAAGGCACTGTTCAGAATTTACACTTTTCTGAATTTTGCAATGCCTGCACACAAAAGTTCATACCAAGAACAAACTTAGTTGGTCTCTAAGGTGCTACTGGAAGGATTTTTTTATTTTTTGTTTTGTTTTGACTATGCCAGACCAACACAGATACCTACCTGTAACAAGAATGCATATATTAGGTGAAAGGGTGCATTAAAATGAATATGTTAGTGAAAATAATATATGAAATGCACTTTTGGATGTTTGTTTTAGAAGGCTTTAAAAATGCGGTTGTTTTTACCACCC
Organism: Lacerta viridis; assembly: GCA_900245905.1. Classification (NCBI taxonomy): domain Eukaryota; kingdom Metazoa; phylum Chordata; class Lepidosauria; order Squamata; family Lacertidae; genus Lacerta; species Lacerta viridis. The sequence continues at coordinate 139,145 of OFHU01004039.1, forward strand.
TGCAATCCTTCTGGAAGGGTGGGATAAATATTCTATTATTATTATTATTATTATTATTATTATTAATTACATGGGGTAATTCTTGCAAACATGTGTACATTAGTCAAAACTGCATACAAGAAAAATGTGTTTATCAGGAGAAATTAACTTAAAATGCTGGTGAATTTTCCAGAGGGCTTTTGGCAAAAAATAGCAATTGCAAATTATTCCAGAAATGTTGACAACTGAATTTATGGTTGGAAAAATGAGAAGAGGAGGAAGAACCAAAACGGGCACTCTTCCACCCCTGACTGAAGTTACAAGAAATGAGATTCCGACCAAACCTTAGGAAGAACTTTCTTAGGATAAGTGCCAATCAGCTGTGAACAGACTCCCTCGGAAGGTTGTGGACTCTCCTTCCTTGGAGATGTTTAAACAGAGGTTGGCTGGCCATCTGTCAGGGCCATCTGCCCGGTTCCTGAATTGCAGGGGGTTGGACTAGATGACCCTCGGGGATCCCTTCCAGCTCTAAAATTCTATGATCTCCCTGACCGTCCAACAAGCCCCACAGGGAGCGTGAGGCATGCTTATCCTTTTATTCCCTTGGCTGCCTCAGCCAACGATTGCAGGTGGCAATCTTATCACCATTATGAAGCGTGGCAAAATGGACGTTGCCCGACGCCTCTCAGATAGATGTTTCACGCACAACAAGGGGTTGTTTCAAATCAATGGCAAGCGCCCGCCCTTTGCTGAAGCCCCCACGCATCAGGACGGGGCTATTATCTATATTTATTCCGCTTCAGAAATATCCTTCCCAGAAATGTAGCCATAAACAGCTGACACTTCTTGCAAAATAATGGGGCCATCTGCAATGATGGAGAGCAATCTCTTTCCAGCGGGTCTGATGCGATCGGCCCCCTCTCAAAAACAGACCGCCTGCAGACGAGGCAGACAGCTCAGCGCAAACGAGGAATGCTCTTTGTGCAAATGTCCAAACTGCAGAATGCTTGGCAATGCATCACTGCGATGCGATGGGTGACCTTGAGCGCACAGACACCCAGCGCTGGTGTGTGGCTGGTTTATGGCCCCCCTACCAGGGGCGGAGGAAGGCTCCGCGCTACCCGGGGCAGTGAAAGGAGACGCCCCTGGGGGCGAGGTGACGTGACATCACATTGTGATGCTACGGCGGAGTGCACCTGCATGAAATGTCGCGCAGGCGCACTCCATCGGCAGGCCATCGCCGTTTCCACAGCCCCCTTTTAAGCTGCAGAGCGAAAAGGCGGCTCGAAAGGGGGCTGCGGAAGCCCCTCTTTCCAGCGGGGCTGGAGTGCGCGACATTTTGTGCAGGTGCACTCCGTCGTCGGACCGTGCGCTGCTGCTCCCAGGGTGACGGGGGAGTGGCGGCGCATGGGGGTTAGGCTCTCCCGTGGGTCTTGCCGGGCCCTCTCGCCTCAGGCAGGGCAGTGGGATGTAGAGACGGCTTTCCCCATCCTCGTGGCTCTCGAGGCGCAAGAAGGAGGAGGAGTAGGGGGGGTCGTGGTGACGTAGGAAGAGGAGGAGGAGGGGGCGGAGACGGGTGTGGTGTGGTGTTTAACGTCCACTGGAGGGCGCTATATTTTTTGCACAAAATCACATTTTTACCTGTCAAAGGTGTGGTATTTGTACAATCTAATTACATATGATCACTCCCACATGGCCATGGAACGTTGTGTCCAAATTTGAACGGAATCGGTCAAGCGGTTATGGAGAAAGCCGATCGTTAACAAACATCCAACTTGAACGATTTTATATATATATAAAAACAAAATAAATAAAAAATTCCTTCCAGTAGCACCTTAGAGACCAACTAAGTTTGTTCTTGGTATGAGCTTTTGTGTGCATGCACACTTCTTCAGATACATGCACACGAAAGCTCATACCAAGAACAAACTTACTGGTAGCTGGTCTCCAAGGTGCTACTGGAAGGATTTCTTTATTTTGTTTTCACTATGGCAGACCAACACGTAACTGTAACTGGATTTATATATATAGATAACGCAACAGGTTTGGGGGAATGGGCTGCTGTTAATGAAAGGGCTGGTGCCCTGCTACTTTTATTTTAATTATTTGTATGGTTTTAATAGCATATTTTACTTTAATAGACTATTCTATAAACAGAATATTAAAACTTAAAAGAATTTTCTGTTAAAACCATGCGAATAATATAAGCACATACAAATATCTATATCTCTGTCTATACCCACGAACCTCTGATTGCATTTCAATGGCTTTTTCTCTGTTTTTATTTTTATCTGTAAACTACCTCCAGCCCCTGGCGGGGGGGGGGAGGAGGTGGGTTACAAATAAAACCCCTTTGGCCGATTTGGGCGCTTCACCCGACGAACTTCTGCCTGCCCGCCCAGCAGCCCCAGGCGCGGCAGCCCCTTGCAGCCAGATAGCGGTCTCCGGCTCCGCAAGGAATCCGCCCTTGGCGTCCGACGACGGGGCCGAAGCGCCGCCCGAGCAGAGCCGCGCAGGGTCGCCTTGGCTGGGCCGGCCGGGGAAGAGGCGCGGCGGGGGAACGTTTCCGGGGCGGAACGGAGCAGCGCCGGGAAGCCGTTTCCACGCCGAGGGGAAGGATTTAGCGGCGCGCCGGCGTCCCCTGGAGGCGCCCACGTGGGAGAGCAGGGAGGGCGGAGGCAGCGCTGGACGTGGGTGGCTGATTGGTTGATTGATTGATTGGCAGTCAGGCGGGTGGGTGGAATACCTGGTGGCTGGAGTCATCTGGAGCCTCTTTCCTTCCTTCCTCTGCCAGGTAAGCCCAGGTGCCCACCTGGGGGGCGGAGAGGGGGCTGGGGCAAGGAGGGGGCATGGGGGTGAGGCTGCTTATGCACAGAGTTTGGGGGGCGGATCGGACCCTTTGCAAGCACAGCGTCACCCCCGAGCAACCAATGCTCCAGTCCGCTCCTGTTGATTTTTTGTCCCACTTATTTTTTTAAAAAAAACAACAACATTTTTTAAATTAAATTTTCAGTTTTACAATTCCAAATACCAGGAGGTAGCCGTGTTGGTCTGCCGTAGTCGAAACAAAATTAAAAATTCCTTCCAGTACCACCTTAGAGACCAACTAAGTTTGTTCTTGGTATGAGCTGGTATCTGAAGAAGTGTGCATGCACACGAAAGCTCATACCAAGAACAAACTTAGTTGGTCTCTAAGGTGCTACTGGAAGGAATTCCAAAGAAACATTTTACAAACATTAAAAGATCCAGTGACTTCCCTTTCTTTCCTCTTTCCACTGTTCATTTTACATATCATACATCCCTGCATATTTTACTGTTGTTGTTTAGTTGTTTAGTCGTGTCCGACCCTTCGTGACCCCATGGACCAGAGCACGCCAGGCACGCCTATCTTTCACTGCCTCCCGCAGTTTGGCCAAACTCATGTTAGTCGCTTCGAGAACACTGTCCAACCATCTCATCCTCTGTCGTCCCCTTCTCCTTGTGCCCTCCATCTTTCCCAACATCAGGGTCTTTTCTAGGGAGTCTTCTCTTCTCATGAGGTGGCCAAAGTACTGGAGCCTCAACTTCAGGATCTGTCCTTCCAGTGAGCACTCAGGGCTGATTTCTTTAAGAATGGATAGGTTTGATCTTCTTGCAGTCCATGGGACTCTCAAGAGTCTCCTCCAGCACCATAATTCAAAAGCATCAATTCTTCGGCGATCAGCCTTCTTTATGGTCCAGCTCTCACTTCCATACATTACTACTGGGAAAACCATAGCTTTAACTATATGGACCTTTGTCGGCAAGGTGATGTCTCTGCTTTTTAAGATGCTGTCTAGGTTTGTCATTGCTTTCCTCCCAAGAAGCAGGCGTCTTTTAATTTCGTGACTGCTGTCACCATCTGCAGTCAAAACAAAATAAAATAAAAAATTCCTTCCAGTAGCACCTTAGAGACCAACTAAGTTTGTTCTTGGTATGAGCTTTCGTGTGCATGCACACTTCTTCAGATACACGAAAGCTCATACCAAGAACAAACTTAGTTGGTCTCTAAGGTGCTACTGGAAGGAATTTTTTATTTTATTTTGTTTTGACTATGGCAGACCAACACGGCTACCTACCTGTAACTGGAACCATCTGCAGTGATCATGGAGCCCAAGAAAGTAAAATCTCTCCTGCATATTTTACTATAACCATTCAAATCAGTTTTCCACTTTTACATCCATCAAAAATTATTTACTCTGTTGAATTTATCTTAATGCTGGCAGCGTTTTCAGCTGTGTACAGCTATCTTCTATATATTCAATAAATGTTTCTCCACTCTTCTTTAAATGTATGCTCCAGTCTGCTGCTATTGTTTTTTGTCCCACTTCTGTTGAGCTGTAGCTTGAGGCTGCCCCTCCAGAGGGCAATCTGGCTACATTGGGGAAGCATCTCAGAACAAAGCAGAACGATGTATTAATTGACCATTAATGCACTATTGTTTTTCCAGTCAGTCTGGAGGGGCACTCAGAGGAGACTGTGTCAGGAACACCTGTTGTGAAACTTTGGAGAACCACAACTTCTCCATTCATGTGTATCTGAAGAAGTGTACATGCACACGAAAGCTCATACCAATAACAAACTTCGTTGGTCTCTAAGGTGCTACTGGAAGGAATTTTTTTATTTTGTTTCCATTCATGTAGAAATGCACTGTTGTTGCAGGTGATGTTTTCCATTTACGTCTGTGCTCTTTCCAGTATTTAAGTGCTTTTAAGGTTGTTTTTCATTTGATGCTGCCTTTGGAAAAGTCTGCTGCAATCACTAATCTGTCCGTTGTCTTAGGTCGCAGGAGTGCTTTGCGGTGAAGATGCAGTCCATACGCAGCTGCATCGTGGGAGGTCTGAGGGTGTGCCGCCGGCGGCCTCCGTGCTGGACCCTGCAACCGGCTGGACCCTGTGCTTGGGCTTCCACCAGGGGCTTGGATCCTGGGGTGCACAGCAGAGAAGCAAAGTGCAAGGGAGGCCTGGAAGATTTTCATGCTAAGTTGGCGGCAGGACCATCATTGCAGCATTTCCTACAAGATGCTGGGCCTGTGCAGGAAACTCACCGTTTGCCAGCTGAAGCAGCAGAGGACTCAGCACCCTATCTTGGCTCCAGAACCCTGGCAGATGCCCCAAGGAAAGGTCTGTGTTGCTGCCTTGCTTTGTCCTGCCACACAGCACCACACACCTTCTGGAGCTGAGGATTCCTCTGGAGATTGGAATTGCGGATCCTCAGTTCTGGGTTTGCAACCTGTGTGGAAAGGAGGGAGATTGGAGTCGGCTGCAGGTGGGGATGGCGGGTTGAGTCCTGATGCCTTGCCAATGTCATGCTCCCTTTGGTTCCCAAACTCAGCCGGGATGTGTCAAGGGAATTGGATTCACACAGCAGACATCACAAACATGCTTACAAGATTAAAATTTAGGCCTAAACACTTTGGAAAGAAATGCCTGAACCACAGTTCTCTCTCTATAGATACAGCCTCTTGTGTGCGCTTTGCAACTTTAAATATTTTTATTGCATAAATAAACACCTTCCTCACGAAAACACATTAATTTTGCTAGGCTAATCAGATATCTGCTTGGAGAAGACATCTAATCAATTATATTCCTTCATCAGACACCAGCATACAGCAAAATAAGCATGGTTTTCTATTCTCTGGTTAGAAATTACCGTAGTTGGGGACGAAGACTGTGGCTAAGTCTTATTTCAGTTCCCAGCTGCAAAACAGGAAGAACCATCCACCCATATCATGGGGTTATCGTAAAGGTGACATTTAAGTGTCTTTGCCGGGCTTCATAAATTGATGGTTCAGTTTATTATTGTTTTCATAGAACTGTAGAGTTGGAAGGGACCAAAGGGTTATCCAGTCCACCCCCCTGCAGTGCAAGAATCGGTGATGGGAATGGGAGACAGAGCTGTTTGATCCCCTCCCCAAGAAACCCACCCTTTCCTCCTCCTCCTCCTCTTCTTCTCCATACCCCTTGCAGTGTACCTGGAGACTTATGGCTGTCAGATGAATGTCAACGATACAGAGATCGCCTGGTCCATCCTCCGGAAAAGTGGCTACGTGAGGACCAGCAGTCTGGAGGAGGTATGCTTGGCCTCTGCACTTAAGAGTGTGGGGATTTATGGCAGTAGGAGAAACACACTTGTGATTTTCCGGTTTCGAAGCCCATGGCACATGTTGCCCTGACCAGTGGATCTCTTGCACCTTGAGGGCTAGAAAGTTTGCTTTTTCTTTTTGAAACAGAATGATCTGAGTCTGAGAGTTCTAGTCTGGCACTAGAGTTCTGTCCCACTTAGATGGAGCATTTGGCCTCAGGTGCTTCCCATCCGGTTTTAATGTATTTTAATATTTGTTGGAAGCTGCCCAGAGTGGCTTGGGGGACCTAGCCAGATGGGCGGGGTACAAATAAAATAATAATAATAATAATGATTTCAGAAATATTTTTTCCCCTTTCATTTATCCCCTTCTCCTTCTCTCTTCCATTAGGCAGATGTGGTTCTCCTTGTCACGTGTTCAATCAGGTACGAAAGTATTTTCTGGTTTCCAAAAGGGGTGCAACAGAGGTCACCCTGGCTTATTGTGACGTGTGTTGGCGTCCTTCAGAGTTATAGTTTCCTAGCCCTGGCAGAAAAGCTGATCCTTTGCTGCTCCTCAGGGAGAAGGCTGAGCAGACAATCTGGAACCGCTTACGATACCTCACAGCTCTGAAGTCCAAGCGGCCCCGATGGCAAGCGCCCTTACGGATCGGGATATTAGGTAAAGCGAAACTCCACAGCTAATTCTGCTGGTCCCAGGGCGGGGGCTGGGGGGGGATTGGCATTGGGTAGGGCATTTGAAGGGGAAGAGGGTTTACAGTGGAACCCTGGGTTACGCACGCGATCCGTTCCGGGTCGTCGTGCGTAACGTGGGCGTGCGTATCCCGAACGCACAAAAAAACCCTGAAAAACCGGAAGTAGCGCGATTTGAGCACTTCTGTGCATGCGCGAAGACCAGAGAAGCGTTCTGCACATCCGGGGGGCGCACACACTCCGGAAACGCTTCCGGGTTCCGGGCATTCTTAACCTGAACTTCCGCAAACCAGGGTGTGTGTGTAACCCGGGGTTCCACTGTATTGTTTTGTTCTTGTTCCTGTTTTTATTACGCACTTTGTGTTTTTATCTTGCATTTTTATGCTGTGAACCTCCCTGAGATCTACAGATGAAGGGCGCTATACAAATTGAACAAATAAATTAGAAGGCAGTGAAATGAACGGTAAAAATAACTCCTTAACGTGCAAAGTGTATATTCAGCAGTAAACCGTTCTCCCCCTCCTGCAGGTTGCATGGCCGAGAGGCTGAAGGAGAAGATCCTGGAGCGGGAGAAGTTAGTGGATGTCGTGGCAGGCCCTGATGCTTACCGTGACCTTCCCAGGCTCCTGGCAGTGGCCGAAACGGGCCAGCAAGCCGCCAACGTCCTGCTCTCCCTGGATGAAACTTACGCAGACATCCTGCCTGTCCACACCAGCACCAGCCCCACGTCGGCCTTCGTGTAAGTGCCGGGTGGGCTGCTTGCTCCTTGCGAGTTCAAGTGCGCTTGCACACAGGCTGTGAATCTGTTCAAAGTGACCAGAGCTCTTTGAGGTTCCCAAGTCTCTCATCTTCATGCATGCACCTGCCTCCCTCTGAGTTGCAGAGCCAGGTTCTTTCTGTGAGCCAAGTTCCATGGGCTGCAGGCAGTTGGATCTGAAATAGCCTCATTTTAAAAATCAAGATGCTAGCCCTCATGTTTGAATATACACTTTGAAGAAATTGCAGTTGGCATTTCCTGAAGGCTTTAAAAAAAACAAAAACGATTTCATAGAATCATAGAATCTAGAGTTGGAAGAGACCCCAAGGGCCATCCAGTCCAACCCCCTGCCAAGCAGGAAACACCATCAAAGCATTCCTGACAGATGGCTGTCAAGCCTCCGCTTAAAGACCTCCAAAGAAGGAGACTCCACCACACTCCTTGGTAGCAAATTCCACTGCCGAACAGCTCTCTGTTAGCTTTTAATTTCTTTTTAATGATTATATTTTCCATATTTTTAGCTTATTATGTTTTATTTGTGTCATTTTGATAAACCACCTTGAAATCTGGGATATAATGGTGATTAAAGGTAAAGGGACCCCTGACCATTAGGTCCAGTTGTGTCCGACTCTGGGGTTGCGGCGCTCATCTCCTTTACTGGCTGAGGGAGCCGGCGTACAGCTTCCGGGTGGCCAGCATGACTAAGCCGCTTCTGGCAAACCAGAGCAGCGCACGGAAATGCCGTTTACCTTCCCGCCGGAGCGGTACCTATTTATCTACTTGCACTTTGACGTGCTTTCGAACTGCTAGGTGGGCAGGAGCAGGGACCGAGCAACGGGAGCTCACCCCGTCACTGATCGTGATGGGTTCAGGGCTTAATCTGTGGCAAGGCTGAGCCACTGCCAATGTTCTCCACGTCTTGGCTTAATCTTGAAGCATGTGAAGTAGGAATAGATGTACTGTTTTCCAGGAGCACCTTCCCACGGCTCTTTTGCAGAGGAGAAGCAGTGGCCACACCAGCCTTCCCCAACCTGGTGCCCTCCAGACGCTTTGGACTACAACTCCCATCATCCCCGGCATCACTGCTTGCATGCAATCTGACAGCTGCAGCCTCTACCCACCCAACATCTCCTGCAATGCTGCAAGGGATTCTTGCGGAGCGGGGAGGGTGTGTTGCATTTCCATTGGCTTCTGGACCTGCAGCCGTCATTGAACTGTAGCAGCACTGAGCTGGTTTTGAATAAGGACCCTCATTTCCTATTCATGACTTCCCAATGCATCTGCTGAAATATTTAAACCACCAATAACACAGTAACCCCATACTAGGAAGCTGACTCACCCTCATCAGTAAAATGCCCAGATGAGAAACAATGAAGTTGCAAGTTTTCAGGGAAGCGCTGGAAGCTTTAGCAGACCGCCTGGGAGCATGGCGCATTGGCGCAAGGCATTAATGTGGAAGCTTCCGGATGCTCCGCAGGAAGCCAGTCAACTGCACTGGCCCGTGGTCACCCCGTGAGCTTCATGGCTGAGTGGAGATTTGAACCCTGGTCTCCCAGATCCTAAATGTTGGGAGATTATAAATTTATGCAAACTCAAGGGTCTGGTCCCCATTGCACTGCTAGTTCTGCTGGAATCCTGCTTGTCTGACTAGTAAAAGTAAAAGTAAAGGGACCCCTGACCATTAGGTCCAGTTGTGTCCGACTCTGGGGTTGCGGCGCTCATCTCGCTTTACTGGCCGAGGGAGCCGGCGTACAGCTTCCAGGTCATGTGGCCAGCATGACAAAGCCACTTCTGGGAACCAGAGCAGTGCACGGAAACACCGTTTACCTTCCCGCCAGAGTGGTACCTATTTATCTACTTGCACTTTGACGTGCTTTTGAACTGCTAGGTTGGCAGGAGCAGGGACCGATCAACGGGAGCTCACCACTGATTGGCAAGCCCAAGAGGCTCAGTGGTTTAACCCACAGTGCCACCTGCGTCCCGCAAATGGTGATTACACACACACATATAACCTACACTACTTGATAGTGAAAAAACTGCTCAAAGTGGTTTACAAAAGGATAAAACAATAAAACTGAGAAAAATTCACCACTGTGTTTAAAACATACAAAAAGTTAAAATACTAAAGCAAGGCTAAAGATTCGCACCAACTTTCTACGCATGTGGGTAGACAGGAATGTTTTTAGTAGGTGCTGAAAACCTGCCCCATAATTAATATTAGTAAAGGGAAACACGGGCTTTTGGGAGGCTCCCCAGAATCGACTCTTGGCTCCCATACCCTTCGCTTCACGGCTCCTTTTAAACATCCTGATTTTCCTCCCTGTCCCTTGGAGGCAAATCATACATTGCAATTGGAACAGAACACAGAATTTGATTTAAGGTGGATCCCATCCCTTTTGTGCTGAAGGTGGGATTTTGACGAGGCGGGGGCAGTGGTGGGCCTTGGTCTGTCCAGCTGGGGAGGGGTGTCAGAAGAAGAGCCTGCAAGATCGGGGCAGTGGCCCATCTAGCCCAGCATCCGGGTCTCACAGGGGCCAACCAGGTGCCTCTTTGGGGAACCCAGCACAAGAGAAATGCTCTCTCCTCCTGGAACTGGGACTCAGAAGCGTTGCTGCCTCCGACTTTTGAGGCAAAGCATCGCTATCTTGGCTAATAGCCGTTGATACCCTCTCCTCCATAAATTTGTCTAATCCTCTTTTAAAGGCATTCAAGTCATCACTGTCTCTTGTGGGAAGGAGTTCCACAGCTTAACTTTGTGCTGTGTGAACAAGGAGCTTCCTTTTGCCTTTCCTGAATCTTCCAACAAATTGGTCTGGCAGACTTGGCGTATATCTCAGTCCTGGGAGGGGAAACAAAAGTCCGTGGCAAACTCCCCTGCTTTGTAAGAAAACCGAAGCCAGTCTGGCCACCACCCACCCACCCCATGGGCACTTCTCACTCTCTCACAGGTCCATCATGCGCGGCTGCGACAACATGTGCACCTACTGCATCGTCCCCTTCACCCGCGGGCGCGAGAGGAGCCGGCCAGTGGCCTCCATCCTGCAGGAGGTGCAAGCGCTCTCGGACCAGGTGACCAGCCCCACTGCGAAACTCGGCTGCTGCAATGCGGCCAGGGAGGTGGGAGGAGACCTGGAAGCCACAAATGGGGATCTCCAGGCCCAGGGGGTGGATGTGCTCCCCCCAGGCCTCTCTGCCTGGCTTCAGCTTCATTCCTCGCCATGCTTGCCTTGCACCCTGGCACCCCGGCTGGAATGCAGCTGTGACCTCCGGTGATACTTATTGCTTGCCTGGATGGAATGGAAAATGTCCCCAGTTCCTGGCTTCTCCCTCCACCCTCTCCCTCTGTGCCTCCTTGCCCACGTTGCCAATAATGACCCGGCCGCCTCCCTCTGCAGGGGGTGAAAGAGGTGACCCTGTTGGGCCAGAACGTCAACAGCTACCGGGACACCTCCGAGGCGCAGTTCCTCTCGCCAACCCCAACTCAGCTGAGTCGCGGCTTCAGGTCTGTCTACAAGCCCAAGCAGGGCGGGTTGCGCTTTGCGGACCTCCTGGACCGGGTGTCTGCCATCGATCCAGAAATGAGGATCCGTTTCACTTCCCCGCACCCCAAGGACTTCCCGGACGAGGTGGGTTGGGCTCCCCTTCCTCTGCTGGCCTACTGGCCAAGGGCAAGTGGTTGGCCACAGCCTGGGGTCCATTGATGGCCGCTCTGTTCTCGGCAGGTCTTCCAGCTCATGAAGGAGAGGCACAACATCTGCAAACATCTGCACCTCCCGGTCCAGAGCGGAAGCACCCGTGTCCTGGAGGCGATGAGGAGAGGGTGAGTCGGAGCTCTTGCACATTTTAGACATCCCTATACGCGGGTGGCACTGTGGTCTAAACCACAGAGCCTAGGGCTTGCTGATCAGGTCGGCGGTTCGAATCCCTGCCACGGGGTGAGCTCCCGTTGCTCGGTCCCTGCTCCTGCCCACCTAGCAGTTCGAAAGCACGTCAAAGTGCAAGTAGATAAATAGGGACCGCTCCAGCGGGAAGGTAAACGGCGTTTCCGTGCACTGCTCTGGTTCGCCAGAAGCGGCTTTGTCATGCTGGCCACATGACCCGGAAGCTGTCTGTGGACAAACGCTGGCTCCCTCGGCCAGTAAAGCGAGATGAGTGCCACAACCCCAGAGTCGGACACGACTGGACCTAATGGTCAGGGGTCCCTTTACCTTTACCTTTAGTCAACCCCCTGCAATGCAGGAAACCCTTTCCCCAACGTGGGGCTCAAACCCACGACCCTGAGATTAAGAGTCTCATGCTCTACCGACCGAGCTATAAAGTGTTGCCTCCAGTTTCAGTAAAGGTGAATAAGAGCTGATGTGATAAAAGTTTATAGCATTTTGCATGGCACAGACAAAGTGAGTATAGAAAAGCTTTTCCCATCTCTCATAAAATCACCACTATCCTCTTGTGTACACGGCGTTCATTTAATAAGCCAAGAATCTTAGTTAACAATTCAGTTGGTCTCGAGTTGGTGTCCATCTTGTGCCTTCCATACATGAAAACTTTTTTGTTCCAACAGGGAACAAAACTGACTGGGAAACTGACTGCTGTTAAGAAGACAGCCTTGCTGTTTTCTTTTTTTATATATAATAATCTTTATTGATTTTAATTACACATTTAAAAAGGAGATTTACAGTCTCAACAAATGAATACAGCCTTGCTGTTTTCATTGCAATTACTTGTATGGTTTTTAATAGATTTTAGATGTATATAGTTTTGCTTCTATTCAATGTTTACCGGTGATTGCTTTTTAATCATTGCTTTCCCCATGTTTTTAGGGGTTCTTAGTTTTTACGTAAGCCGTGTTGAGCCCCGTCCGGGAAAAGGGCAGGGTATAAATAAATAAATATACTACTTTTCCAACTTCCCATTGAGGCATCTGGTCAGCCACTGTGAGAACAGGAGGCTGGACTAGCTGGGCCATTGGCCTCATCCAGCAGCCAGGCTCTTTTGAAGTTTCAGAGTCGTAAGAAACAGACATTCCGTGTCCTAATTTTGCTTCATGTTTCCCCCCCCCCCAAGCAACGGATATGGGATATATAATTTCATTTGTATGCTGCCATTTCCACAGTTAAAACAATACTCAAGGTGGCTTATACTTTGAGAAGGTTTACATAGTTACAAATATAGCAAAACAGTCGTAAAAGTAGATAAAACACATCCAAAACTACATAACCAAACCGAACAATTTCCGCATAAAAAGAAAGATACAGAAAATTAATAACAGCAAAAACTCCCGACAAAACTTCCCCCCAAATATCCCAGTCCTCGCTGGGCAGCAACAGCAGCAGCAGTTCTTATGAAAATAATAATAATAATAATAATAATAAATTTTTATTTATACCCCGCCCTTCCCAGCCAAAAACCGGGCTCAGGGCGGCTAACACTAATTAAAATCACAGCAAAAACATAAAAACAATCAATTTAAAATACAGATTAAAATACAAATTTAAAAATTCAAAATTAAAACTGCAGTCTCATTTTCAAATAGCCCACCAATAAAAGAATGAAGCATAAGTATCAAACAGAAACCAACCCAAAGGCCAGGTGGAACAGCTCCGTCTTGCAGGCCCTGCGGAAAGATGCCAAATCCCGCAGGGCCCTGGTCTCTTGTGATAGACTGTTCCACCAAGTCGGGGCCAATACTGAGAAAGCCCTGGCCCTAGTTGAGGCCAACCTAGCATCTTTGTTGCTCGGGACCTCCAAAAGATTATTATTTGAGGACCTTAAGGTCCTACACGGGACATACCAGGTACTGTATCTGCATGCCCCGGGGTGCTTGGGGCTGCATCAGTGCCCCCTAACTTTGCCCTCTCTGCTTCACCCACCCAGATACACCCGGGAAGCTTACTTGGCGCTCGTGCACCTCATCCGCGACTCTTTGCCAGGTTGGTTCCTCCTGTAGCCGTCGTTGCTGATGCTTAATCTCCCCACTTCCCTGCTGGCTTGAGTTACATCTTTACGGACTTGCAGCTTAACCTGTGAGCACGTGGGAAAGGGAAGTGCCGGGCGGGGCTGCGTTGCATAAGGTGGATTTCTCTGTGTTGGTGCGATGGGGAAATAGTTCTGCTTCCAGGGACTGAAGATTTGTAGGCGAGGGAGCGCCAGGAGACGGTGCGGGGATTGGGGAGCTGAAGAAGCGGGCCGGGTTCAAGGCCAGGTGGCCAGAATGATATTAGATGTCAAGGAAAACAACAACTATCAGACTTTTAGAAGACATCTGAAGGCAGCCCAGAGTGCCTGGGGAAACCCAGCCAGAGATGGGCGGGGTATAAATAATAAATTATTATTATTATTATTATTATTATTATTATTATTATTATTATTATTACCGTATTTTTCGGTCCATAAGGCGCTCCGGACCACAAGACGCACTTGTTTTTTAAAGGGGAAAAACCAGGAAAAAATATTTTCCTGGTTTTCCTCCTCTAAAAAACACGGAGGGGGGCGCTGGAGGGGAAGCCCCTTCTCCCTTCACAGCGGCTCATCCCCGCTTTCTCCCCTCCTCCCCATGTCCCTTTAAAGCAACAGGGGATAAGCCTGCTTTTGGCGTCGGGGCGCAGGGTGGTGGAGAAAGCAGCAGCATCCCCGCTGTTTCCTCCACCATCCCATGCCTTGCACCGATCCCAAAAGCCTGCTTTTGGGATTGGCGGGCAGCGCGTGGGGTGGTGGAGGAAATCCTCTACCAACCTCCCTGCCGCCCACCGATCCCAAAAGCAGGCATCGCAGCTGCCTCCCCCCACCTCCCGCCGAATGCGCGCGGGACGTGGGGGGAGGCAGCGGAGGTGTTGGTGGATCGTGCTAGCAGCTCCGTGAACGGAGCTGCTGGCACGATCCACCAACATCCCCTTCGCTTCCCGCCGCCTCCCCCCATCCCCCGTCGCGTTCGGCGGGAGGTCGGGGGAAGCAGCGGAGATGTTGCTGGATCGTGCTAGCAGCTCCGCTCGCCGAAAGAAGCTTCTTTCGGTGAACGGAGGTGCTGGCATGATCCAGCAACATCGCTGCTGCCTCCCCCCACCTCCCGCCGAACGCGGCAGGGGATGTGGGGAGGCAGTGGGAGCGAAGCCTTCGCTCCATAAGGCGCACAGCGATTTTCCCTTCCATTTTAGGAGGGAAAAAGTGCGTCTTATGGAGCGTAAAATACGGTATTATTAATTATTAATTAATTAATTAATTAAAGACAAGGTTGCTCTAAATGTGTGGTGCTGGTGGTGTCACAGATTTCATAGAATCCTAGAACTGGAAGGGAAGCCAAGAAGAATGTGACAGCCGAGATTCTCAGGCTGTCAGATGGAAGCATAGAGCCGGCTGGGAACTGATCCGCTGCTCTCAAGACACACTTACAGTTTTCCTTGGAGCAAGGGTCTGTTTGAGAGGCTGCCCTCTCCTTGCTGAGGTTTTCCCAAAATGAGAGTTTTGACGGCACCTCATTCCAGAGCTGAGCGAAGTTAGGAATTCCTTCCTGAGGTTTAATGGTCATAAGTGTTGTTTTTATTTTGATTGTATATTTTTGGGTTTTATATTTTGATTTTGTTCTGTGACCGCCCTGAGACCTGCAGGTATAGGGCGGTACAGTGGTACATCGGTTTAAGGACAGTCCTGTTTACGAACGATTCGGTTTACGAACTCCGCAAAACCGGAAATAGTGTCCCGGTTTGCGAACTTTACCTCGGTCTAAGAATGGAATCTGAACGGTGGAAGGGCACCGGCGGCGGGAGGCCTCGTTAGAGGGAACGTGCGCCTCGGTTTAAGAACGGTTTTGGTTTAAGAACGGACTTCCAGAATGGATTAAGTTTGTAAACAGAGGTACCACTGTATATAAATTCAATGAATAATAAGTGTGTGCTGAGACAAGAAAGAACCTCCTTGTTCTTTGCTGGTTTCCACCTGCTGCACCATCCCGTTCTCTCTGATTCCTGCGGAGTGTCTCACTTTGTCCCCTTCATGTAGCAGGTGTGACTCTCAGCAGTGACTTCATTGCTGGCTTCTGCGGGGAGACGGAAGACGACCACAGGCAGACCCTGTCCCTCCTTCGTGAGGTCCGCTACAACACGGCCTTCATCTTTGCTTACAGCATGAGGGAGGTGAGAATGGTAGCCCCTTACTGAACGGACAAAGCAAGCACATTCTGCCTCCCAAGTCCCAGGGAGGGACCCCCAAGGGTCATTTAGTCCAACCCCCTGCAGTGCAGGAATCACAGTTATATATATATATTAAGTTTTATAAAACAACAATCCATACAAACACACAAATACAAAACAATATCAACATAAAACAAACAAATACAAAACAATATCAACATAAAACAAACAAATACAAAACAATACAACCATAAAGAAAAAACAAACAAACCTACAATAAAAACAATAAAAACTTATTACTATCAATAATTTCTATCCTTTACATTGTATCTTGACTTCCTCTCATCTCCACTTCCTGCGTTCCTTGTCAATCATCTTTAGTAATTTCTTACCATCTTAAAAAATCTTATTTTACTATAAAAAAATCATTAATCTTAACTAATATCTTAACTCATTCTCTCATACCTCATATACACTTAATCAAACTCTATATCTACAGTTTTAACTTTTCTTCCAAATTATATCTAATTGTCATGGAATCACAGTTAAAGAAGCACTGGAAGTTGGCCACGTGGTTCCCAGACCCTTGATCATTTCATTCACCCTCCTCTGCACACCTTCCAGCTTGTCAATATCCTCCTTGAATTGTGGTTCCCAGAACTGGACATGGGACTCCAGGTGTGCTGTGACCAAGGCTGGAGCCTATGACTTCTAACTTCTATTGGCCCCTTCCAACTCTACAATTCTATGATTCCCATTGCGGAATTTGAAGAGCCACAGGATTTTGAACGCGTGGCGTGTGCACGGCTGCAGAATACAGGTGACTCCTTTTTAACAAGGTACAGGGCTTCTGCCTCCGAGTCATTGGCACCTTGTTTCCCCAGAAAACCCGGGCGTTTCACCGTCTGCAGGACGACGTGCCCCCTGAAGTGAAGCAGAGGCGGCTGAAGGAGCTCATGACCGTCTTTCGTGAGGAGGCGTCCTGGGCAAATGCAGCCGCCGTGGGACGAGTGCAAGTGGTCTTGGTAGAGAGTGTGAGTGCCACTTTGATAAATGCCGCAGGAGCCAAGAGGGCGGAGGCAGAGAGCGGTCTTAGTCCTCCCATGTCCGCCTCTTCTGCACATACCTACGTGTGTGTGTGTGTGTGTCAGGGGGTCTGGTTTTAGCATCCAAAGAGGGGAGCAGAGAGGAGAGGAGCTGACCCTGCTGTGCATTCTGTACTAGCTACAGTATCCGGGACTGTCTTCAAGGGCAGCCCTTTGCAGAATGCATTACAGTAATTGGAGCTGTGCTGTATCTTTGTGCTCTTTTTCCTTCTATGCTGTGATGCTTCATGCTTTACATTTTCAATCTTTTGCCCCTCTTTGCTATGTTTGCATTATTTTGTTGTTGCTGCTGCTGTTGTTGTTAATTAACCAATAAAATAAATAAATTTTAACACACACCCTCCTTGCTTCCCCAGACGAGCAAACGCTCAGCCTTGGACCTGTGTGGCAGGAACGATGGCAACATCAAAGTGATCTTCCCAGACGTGGAGGTGGATGACGGCACCGGCTTGGGATCCCGAGTCCGAGTCCAGCCGGGCGATTATGTCCTGGTGAAGGTGATTGACCAGTCCCTTGCTTTTTCCTAGGTGGGAGCAAATGGTCTATGGAGAGGTAAAGGTAAAGGGACCCCTGACCGTTAGGTCCAGTCACAGACGACTCAGGGGTTGCGGCGCTCATCTCGCGTTACCGGACGAGGGAGCCGGCGTACAGCTTCTGGGTCATGACTAAGCTGCTTATGGTGAACCAGAGCAGCACACAGAAACGCCGTTTACCTTCCCGCCGGAGCGGTACCTATTTATCTACTTGCACTTTGACGTGCTTTCGAACTGCTAGGTTGGCAGGAGCAGGGACTGAGCAACGGGAGCTCACCCCGTCGCGGGGATTTGAACCGCCGACCTTCTGATCAGCAAGCCCTAGGCTCTGTGGTTTAACCCACAGCGCCACCCGCGTCCCTTGCTTTTTCCTAGGTGGAAGCAAATGGCCTAAGGAGAGAGTAGCAGCTAAATGCGCTTGAAGGCCAAATGAGTCCAGCATCCTGTCCTCTGCAAGTGACCAACCAGGTGCCCTAATGGGGGAAGCCCCAAAAGGGGTATCAGGGGGAGGGCAGCAGCCCCTCTCCTAACTTGGGGTCCCAGAAACTGGCATTTCAGGGCATGCTGCCTCCGACAGTACAAGGAGAGCATAGCCATCAGGGCTAGTGGCCACCTATGGCCGTCTCCCCCTCCATCAATTCTGTAGCTTAACTATACACTAGAAAAATCCTACTGCCTGATTGATTTATTTCACAAAATGTCTACACCGCATGATTGGATTATAATTATTATTATTTTTTAAAGTCCTTCAAGCGGTTTACAAAAAAAGATAATTCTTCTTAGTGATAATTTTATTGTTTTAACAGCAATGATTTAAGACTTTTAGCAAAGTGAAAATAATGCTAGGCTAAAAACGAATGAAATCTCGTGCCAACTTTCTAAATGTCTGCATTGGCTTGTCTAAACAAAGATGACCTATAGTGGTTGCCAAAGAGAGTGCAATGAAAGCGTCTTGCCTGATATCAATAGGCAGGGAGTTCCAAAGTGTAGGCACTGCCAGTTCCACAGATCGAAGCGGCTGAGTGGTTGCATCTGGAGGTCAGGCGATCTTGCAGGTGAGCTCACCGGTTCCTTGTCACGGGGGCATCTCCTAACATGCACACACCCCCTTCTTCTTTCCAGATCTCCTCTTCCAACTCCCAGACGCTGAGGGGAATCCCACTCCGCCGAACCACACTGAAAGGATCCGCAGCGTTTGGAGGAACAGACTGAAGGGGTGGGCGGGAGGGAGGGAGGGAGCATTTTTTGGACTGGTGCTGAGGAGTCTTCCTGGCGGACAGATCCTGGCATGTCCCAACTCTGCTGAGAGGGTTGCTCAGTTAAATGACCTGGTCGGTCATCCTTCCTCACCCTCTGCCTTGCCAGGCAGGGGGCAGCATCAGTTTTCTAGTACTCCTGCCATTGTGTGGGGACCAGCCCTGTTTGCTAGTACTCCTGCCATTGTTTTGTGTTTGTGGGACCAGCCCTGGTGGCCAGATAAGGCACTTGTTTGGCGTTTGTGCTGATGAGGACACTTAAGTGGCCAGATAAGGCCGTTGTCTTCCAAAGAGATTTGTCTGACCGGGGGGGTGGGGGGCAGCATCCTTGGGCGGACAGTAGGAACATTGGCAGAAACTTACGTCACTAATGACTTAGACATGTCTGTCTGATTGATTGCTCCAGCCATACAATTTGGCCTGTAATTTTAAAAAAAAAAAACCTATGTAAATGTATGTCTTCTTAAAATAAAACCTGTTGACCCAGGTATTGAATGTTGGTTGCTTATTGCGGAACGAGGAACGTTTTATAGTGTTTGCTCGCATTTTGATGTATTATCTATTGGGCTAATACAGGTGACACACACAGCCCGCCAGGTCAGAACTTGGGACGTGGGTCCTGTGCCACATTTTGACATATGTGGTTGCAGCACCTAAGGGCATGTATGTCCTACCGTCTTAAGCGAGCTCCACTGTTTTTGGATTGGAACCGAAATTTCTTTTATACATGCAATTATTTTATACACATTTTAATTGCATTGGGAAAGTAGATGTGGCATCTCCTTCCTCCGCCCATTTTGGACCACATGTTTAATGAGGGTTTATGAAGTGTGGTTAGATAGATAGTAGATAGGACTTAAAGTGTTTTCTAGAGTTTACCGTTTATATTCTTTGTTTACTTCATTCTCTCTTTTATTGTTGTTGTTGTTCAGTCGTTCAGTCGTGTCCGACTCTTCGTGACCCCATGGACCAGAGCATGCCAGGCACGCCTATCCTTCACTGCCTCCCGCAGTTTGGCCAAACTCATGCTAGTAGTAGCTTCGAGAACACTGTCCAACCATCTCATCCTCTGTCGTCCCCTTCTCCTTGTGCCCTCCATCTTTCCCAACATCAGGGTCTTTTCCAGGGAGTCTTCTCTTCTCATGAGGTGGCCAAAGTACTGGAGCCTCAACTTCAGGATCTGTCCTTCCAGTGAGCACTCAGGGCTGATTTCTTTAAGGATGGATAGGTTTGATCTTCTTGCAGTCCATGGGACTCTCAAGAGTCTCCTCCAGCACCAGAATTCAAAAGCATCAATTCTTCGGCGATCAGCGATCTTTTATTGTACCTTGATTCAATAACTCTGTGCTGTGAAGTGGCTTATAAACCCGTTGAATATAAATAAATAAGTATGCAGAGGAAGCAAAAGGCTTATTAACGCCAAAAGAGGACTTTATTGCAGCAAACCTTCATGAGGGGGAAATAGCAATGCTGACATTTTGGGTAGGAAGTCCTTGATGCATCACAAAGGAAGAAAGTGAGGAGGAGACAAGGTAGTCAGACAAGCAGTATATTTGGCTGGACACGATCCACAGGATGATGCTTGGAATACAGGAGGAATGGGAGACGTAAACCGATCAAAGGAGAAACACAGGACTTCAGAGCTGGAAGGAGGAATGAGAAAATGCCCATTTCTCTGTTGCTCATTTCCCTGCATTCAGGATCTGGGGTGGGGGCAAGTCCCCAGGAAAATTCATCCACAGTTCAGTGTACATTTCTCCAGATACCCACATCGTTGCATGCATTTTTCCCTAACATGCACAGTTCAGCAAAGCAATTTCTCCTCCCATAATATGCTTTCATATGTTATTTTCCCTTTATCTTAGTGTATATATATCTATTTGTAGAAACTTCTTGGCCAGAGGACTGCACTGCAAAAACTGGGGGGAGTGTAAATTTCAAAGGACGGCTGTGTATTAATTAATATCTGCGTATTCAGCCCCCCCCCTTAATTCTAGTCCTCCCTCCTTGAAAAGAGGACTTTCTCCACACCTGTTGACTAGATGACTCTTGGGGGTCCCAAGATACCTCCAGGTGAGAAGGAGCCCTTGGCCAAGGGGGTCCCTCTGGCACAGGCAGAGCCCCCTCCCTCCTGAGAGATGCCCCCCATTTTGGCCTCCCCACAGCCAGCAGGTGGAAGGGCCCAGAGCCAAGGTGGCTGGGAGATACTGGGCCATATTACTAACTGATGGGTGGCTTTTAAAGGAACAGCAAGGCAGCAACGTCCCTCCAAAAAGCAGCATTTGAAGAGTCATTCGGCAACGGAAGGAGCAACCTAGCAAACGAAACCGGCCAGCCTTTCCCTTCCTGCTGCTGCCAATGTCTGGGTGGCACCTTCTGGGCACACTGTGCTGCAGTGCCTGATGTACTGAAGAAAGGTGCTCTCACTCACCTCTGAAGCTGGAAAGGCTTCTGCAAATCCTGCCTGCCAGGAGACAGTCCAGGGAGCCCTGCTTCTCCTCCTCCTCCTCCTCCCGCTGGCTCTGCCCAGAAGCCCGCAGAGAAGGCCCTCCTGGCCTTGCCCGAGATGCTGAGGCCAGGCAGCCGCCCGCTCACTCCTGTTGCTGACTCTCCAGGGGATTGGTGCCATCGCACAGCAACTGGGCACCTCCCTCTGGGCACCTTGGAGAAAAACTCTGCGGGGAATTTAAGAGAGCAGTGGCATCGGGCGAGTTGCCAAGGCCAGGGACGAGGCAAGCATTGCAGCCCAGTATTGAACCCCTTATGCCTCAGGCACGTGGATTTTAAGAAAAGACTGGTGTTGGATCAGGCCCATCTAGTCCTGCACCCTGTTCTTACACAGTGTGGGAGGGGGGAAGAGACACATACACAAGGACTCTACCTGTTGCATGCCTGCCTGTTGCAAAGCTTTTAAAGGCACAGAGAGCCCTTTGAGGGAAGAAAAAGCCCAAGAAGTCATTGAAGGGCGAGGCCAGAGGGACACCACCAGAGCCAGGGCTGCTCTGCTTAATAGGCCTCATGGCTGTCCTGAGGGACACTGTTGGTCTGGCCTCCCTCCCCCCTTTACCTGTTACCTGCATCTTTCACCTTTGCTATGGCATTGTTTAATTGGGGGGAGCATATCCTCCAACATTTGTCAGATGAAAATATGGACCTTATAGTCACTGCCACCCCCCACCCCCGGACCCCCTATATATGCCCCCCGCTGATGGAATAAAGGGGAAAGAGACAGGCTGGCTGAGCTGCTCTAGTGGGACTTACTTTAAAGGAAGCAAACATGTCTCACACTGTGAGCTCCACCAACCTCAAATGCAAGGGTGTTCAAGTCTGAAATCTTACACACACGCTGTCCCACTCAAGTCAGTGAGGGATCTGCCACCCTTTTAAGTGGTTAAAAGGGGGGATTTAAAGGCTGGTTCTGACCTGCTGAATTTCCACCTGCCATGCGTCTGTTAAAGGGACACTAACTCTGCAAGCGGGGGGGCGGGGGGGAGGAGGTGTCAGTCTATATATGATATAAAGTTTACCTTTGCATAAATATATATATATATGCAGAGGTAAACTTTATATCATATACACAACACACCTGATGATGACACATGTAAGCACATGCAGTGCCCTCGTGCTCAAAGCCTTGCAGTGGTTTAAAAGTCTTAACAGAAAGATTTATTTGCAACATCCAATGGAGTTCATGTAACTTTCAAAGGCCCCCGAAACTCAAGCTTCCAGCCCCAGCACAAATGGCAAATTTGCTTGCTTTGCCCAGTACCTGAGCCTAGCAGAGGCAGCAGCACGCACCTTTACTTCCAAGTAGACATGCTTGGGATTTTGCTGGGGAGGGAGACCCCTAGCTAACTTTGCAAAGCCTAGAAAAACTCTGGAAAAGTGACTTGAAATTTACAGCATGTTATTCTTTGAAGGAGAACCAACCGAAAATGATTCACAGGTGGTATTTAACTCTGAGTAGGGTTGCTAAGATGTACAAGAAAGAATCATATAAGTGATGGAGATGCAAAGAAGTGGAGGGAATGTTCTTTCATATGTGGTGGACATATAAATGAGTAAAAGAGTATTGGGAAGTGAGATCCATAATGAATTGGGGCAGGGGCACGCGGCTAACTTATCTATAGGAAGGAGTTAAGTCTATAGATGAAGTGTGAGGAATCTTTGGCCCCCCCAGCTGTTACTGAACTGCAACTCACATCCTCAGTGGCCATTGGCTATGCAATATGGCCATTGGCATCAGCAATATTTGGAGGGTCAAAGGTTCAACAAACCTCCAAATTATTCTACCACCGGCAGCTTCCATCTCAGGAGAACCACAACTGACTGACTGCAGGCTAGCCCTACATATCTTGAAGTGTGTCCTAGAAACTTATGTCCAAAGCATATAGCCTAGTTTTTCAGGTTCTCCCATCCCAAGAGAAACCTACTGCATCACTGGTGGCAAAAGGGCTATGTGAAGAAGTCCACAATCACATGAACTTGGCAATTTACTTACTAAGCCCACTGAAGGGGCATGGGGAACCTTTGACCCTCTAGATGTTGCCAAACTACAACTCCCATCATCTGTGGCCATGCTTGCTGGGGCTGATGGGAGGGGAAGTTCAGCGACATCAGGAAGACCAAAGGTTCCTCCTCTCTACTGTAGACCTGATTCCTGTTCTTCCTTATGGCACAAGTTTTTAAAGGAGAAAAAATAGAGATTAATAGATCTGAAAACATTCAAGATGAAGATAGTGGGTCCTCCATGGCTGCAGCTGTATCCCCAGAAGACTCTCTAATGCCTATAGACTTAAAAAGATGCCTGCCTGTATTGCTACCAGAAGCTATAGCAGAAAAATGAAGCAGCAGTGTGGAAATAATAATCACTGTGCAGATCTATTTTTAAGCTGCTTACACTGCTTGTTTAGCGGGTTGTCACCGGCATGTGAACCCTGCAGATTACAATTTCTCTCCCAGCTGTGAGAGGGCACTCAGCTTGCAATTGTTTGCTTTTAGAAAGTTGATGCTGCCACCCTCTTAAATTGGCTTTTAAGGCAGGCAGGCAGGCAGCCAACCAACCAGCCAGCAATGTATACTGCATTAATATAATTATGTGAAATGCATGAAGTTTCCCAGTTACGAAGGATTGGGACTCATGTGGGTCTACTGACTAGCTTAAACTAGGCTTCTAGAAGTTAAAAAAACTGCTTTGGTTCCTTCTCTCACACTTCAAGTGGTATGCTGGAGCTGTGCAGGAAGAGAGCATGGCTAGGAAACCTGTGGCCCGTTCCCAATGTTTCTGGACTCCAACTCCCATAATCCCTGACCACTGACCCTGCTGGCTGGGGCTGATGGAAGCTGGAGTCCAACAACACCTGGAGGGTCACAAGTTCCCTACCACCTGACTTAGACCCTGGAAGAAGAAGAACGGAGGAGGTAGCAACCCAGCTGAATTCTGCGAGGCCTTTGTGTGTGCGTTGCTGGTGGTGGATCTCTGCAGACTGTGGAGCCAGGTGACATGGAGAACAAACCAGGGGTATGTTCCTCCAGATGCTCCTGAAGTATCACTTCCACCACCCTTTGGTCGTGCTGGCTGGAGCTGATGGAAGTTGGGAGTCCAACAGCATCTGGAAGGAAGCCATCCCTGGACTAGAGGCTGAGTCACATGTAATACCCTGGTTATTCTCATGCAAGTGGTAGAGTCGCCATTTATCCATCACCCAAGAAGATGCTGCTTTGCCTGTATATACTCAATTTATATTTTATGTTCCTCCAGATGCTCCTGAAGTATCACTTCCACCACCCTTTGGTCGTGCTGGCTGGAGCTGATGAAATGCAACATGTTGTATCCAACATTAGTCCTGTTCAGGGTACATCCATATGGTGCATTGATGACAGTGGGTCTGCACTGAGTTGGCTGCAATACAGGCCTGGGTAATGGCCTGGGTGGCCGCTCAGTCTGCTGTCTAGAATCGGGTCAAGGGGTCAGTAAACTTTTTCAGCCGGGGGCCAGTCCACTGTCCCTCAGACCTTGTGGGGGGCTGGACTATATTTTGAAAAAAAAATAATTCCTATGCCCCACAAATAACCCAGAGATGCATTTTAAATAAAAGCACACATTCTACTCATGTAAAAACACGCTGATTCCCAAGTGGCCAGATTTAGAAGGCGATTGGGCCAGATCAGCCCCCGGGCCTTAGTTTGCCTACCCATGGTTATCCATCACCCAAGAAGATGCTGCTTTGCCTGTATATACTCAATTTATATAAGAGACAGTTTTAGGGGGGAAATAGCCATAATTTAAATAGAATTGCAACATGTTGTATCCAACATTAGTCCTGTTCAGGGTACATCCATATGGTGCATTGATGACAGTGGGTCTGCACTGAGTTGGCTGCAATACAGGCCTGGGTAATGGCCTGGGTGGCCGCTCAGTCTGCTGTCTAGAATCGGGTCAAGGGGTCAGTAAACTTTTTCAGCCGGGGGCCAGTCCACTGTCCCTCAGACCTGTGAACCCTGGGTTATTTGTGGGGCATAGGAATTCATTCATTTCCTCCCCCCCAAAAAATATTGTCCGGCCCCCCACAAGGTCTGAGGGACAGTGGACTGACCCCTTGCTGAAAAAGTCTGCTAACCCCTGCTCTAGACTCATATTTGGAAAAGGACACACACTTTTATAGTGTCTGTATTCTCTGCCCCCCAGTGGGGGTACTAGCAGGAGAATGGGTGGGCAGGGGGTTGGGGGGATTTAGATCAGGAAAACAGCACAAGTGGGGGGAAGCTTCAATATCCCCTCCTCCAGTAGCGCTGCTCTAATCAGAACTGGAGCCTCTCTCCACTAATGCTTTAAAAACCATGAAACATGTTGCAGCATTTATGGGCTTGTGCAAACAAAAAATTAGAAAATGTCAAAACAAAATAAAAAAAAAAATTCCTTCCAGTAGCACCTTAGAGACCAACTAAGTTTGTTCTTGGTATGAGCTTTCGTGTGCATGCACACTTCTTCAGATACACTGAAACAGAAGTCACCAGACCCTTATATATAGTGAGAGAGTGGGAGGGGTATTACTCAGAAGGGTGGTGGAATGGGTGATTGGCTGATGGGTGTGGAAAACCTGTTGACGACTGTTAACGACTGCAATTAGTCCTAAAGGAAAAAGCAGAGGAGGGCTGAGAGAAACTTGCTGCAAGACAGACCCAAAAAAGAAAACAACAGAACACCACTAGTAATCACATACAGCTCCCAAGTTAAAACAGTACAACGCATCATCAGAGATCTACAACCTCTCCTAGACAATGACAGTTCTCTTTCTCAAGCTCTGGGAGGAAGACCTTTCATCGCCTACAGACAGCCACCCAATCTTAAACAACTCCTCACCCACAATAATACAACAACAGGACTCAACATGGACACTGGTACCAGAGCCTGCAATAAACCCAGATGCCAACTTTGCTGCCACATAAACCCGGACAACACCATTACTGGCCCCAACAACATCAAACATACCATCTCAGGACTATTTAATTGCTCATCTTCTAACATTGTGTATGCATCAAATGCCAACAGTGCCCTTCAGCTCTCTATATTGGACAAACAGGCCAAACCCTACGCCAAAGGATAAATGGACATAAATCTGATATCAGGAATCACAAGACAGAGACATTCTATACAAACCAGTAGGTATACAAATACATACAAATACATAATACAAATACACAAAAAACATACCTACACAAAAAAAGCAATTACATGTAATTTTAATCCGAATGATTTTAATTAAGTAAATTCTCTAAAAATAATTCCTTATTCTAGCCTCCCTTCAGTAAGGCTAAAATTATTCATAACTCCTTCCTAGGGCTTCCCATTTTATCTCTTCATTAAATTAATATTGCATAAGCTTTCAATATATGTATTTTTATGACTAAGCCCAAGCTTCAAAGTCGCTGTCTTATTACAAAAGAATTTCAGAAACAGACTGGAAAGAGAAGTTACTGAATTGCAACTTATTACCAAACTTAAAACCATGGAGAGACCTGGTCTGAACAGAGACATTGGATTCTTATCTCATTATACACGATATAGCTATCTTTAGCCATTATTGCTTTTTCCTGTAAGACCAATTGCAGTTGTTAACAGTCGTCAACAGGTTTTCCACACCTATCAGCCAATCACCCATTCCCACCACCCTTCTGAGTAATACCCCTCCCACTCTCTCTCACTATATATAAGGGTCTGGTGACTTCTGTTTCAGTGTATCTGAAGAAGTGTGCATGCACACAAAAGCTCATACCAAGAACAAACTTAGTTGGTCTCTAAGGTGCTACTGGAAGGATTTTTTTATTTTTGACTATGGCAGACCAACACGGCTACCTACCTGTAACTGGAATTAGAAAATGTGTTGGTAGTGGCCTTTGCAAAAAAGGAGAGGAAGGAAGGAAAGAGGTCTACTCTAGAACGCAAGGGAAATAGTAGCTGGGTGTGGTCACTGGCTTGATGGCTATTTGCATACTTTTGCTCACAGATGCTAAATTTAAGAGCCCCCATTATACAGAATTGTCTCCTCTGTAAACAGGTTCTGCTTGCAGCAACAGCTGCAAATATAGGTGCAGCTGTGACATCCAAATAAGGAAAACAGTGTGTTGTTCTCTGTACATCAGAAATGAGTTCTAGTTGTTCTGAATGCTGCTTCAATAAATGCAGAGCTATAATTACAGCATATAATTAGATGAACCAGAATCCTTTGCACTAGCACCAGAGGAAGAGGTTTAGGTTGGAGAAGTACGATGTGGGAGACTCCTTTCAAATGCCTGTTAGCTTTGGCTGCTAGAAGTCAATGATGGTCTGTGACTCATCTAAGTAGTGCATGATGTATGTTTCCTCCCCCCTCCCCAAAATAAAAAAATCTCCATTCAGAACAACAACAAAATCTCCAGAACCGGCCCTATTGTTAGGAAGAGAGAGGCAGTCACCTCGGCTGGCAGAAATGAGAAGTGGTGGGTATGTGTTGGAGGGCAGAACTGTGTGTGCCACGTAGCCCACCCTGTGCCTCCTAGGCTGCCTTCTGGGAATGTGGTCCTGTCCACAGTCTACTTTATAAACAGAAAACAGAAACCTGACATATTTATTTTCACATGCTGTGTACAAGCAAGTCACTGCTATCCAGTGCGAGCAGATAATGCAATGAGCAGATACAGGGAAATGTTGCAACAATGATTATTCAGCACCTACCTGTATAAGTGGGAAAATAACAAAAATAATACACATTTATCCCTCACTTCCCTAGGGCTCATCTGGATAGACTGGTGAGGGAACTGTCACTGTTAAATGGTCAGACTTGGGAACTGGAACAATATCCAATTTGCATATTTTATTCCTGTCACAGAACTAAAATTCCCAGAGTTTCCTGAGAAGAGGGAATGACTGCTAAACCACTGTGGAAATCATACCTCTGTGACACAGCGGTGCTAACTCCTGGGGGTCCAACCCTTTGACCCCCTTCCCAATATTTTGGGGAGGGGGCTGCCTCCCCAGTGTTTGTTTGTTTGTTTTTTAAAAAAACTGGGTTGAACACAGAGAGCCAAGAACGGTGTGGAACAGTGTGTGGCTGGCTTCAGTGTGTGGCTCCTTGGAGCTCCTCCTAGGAGCCATGGAAGCAGGCCCCTGGCCGAGGGGAAGCAGCCCCTGGCCGATGAGTGAGCAGCGGCAGGAGGAGGAGGAGCAATGGAAGCCATGCTGCCACTGCATTCAGCTCCACCCTCTGCTCCTCTGACATCCTGCCACGACATCAGGGCATCGCACACGCAACATGGGCGCCCCCAATCTTCCTCACAAGTTGGCGACTCTGCTTAGCACCCTTGAAAAACTACATTTCCCAGGATCCTTTGGGGGAAGCCACAATGGTTTAAAGTCGTATGAGGCTGTTTTAAGTGCATAGTGCAGATGAGGCCCTACTTCCGTCCCCATCCTCCTTGCTGCAGACTCTCAACACTGAGACTAAGGAGGAGGAAGCTGCCAGCCAGTGCCAGCCTATGAGCTGTTTGTAAGTAAGGAGGCTGGAAAGCAAGGGGTGGTGAGGCAATGCCCCGCCAGCCTTGAAAGTGGGCATCTCCTTCTGGAAGCACTGGTTTGGCTGGCCTGCTTTTTAAAAAAACTACTCTAGGGTGGATGTCAGAGTGAGGTTACTTGCGAAGCCTGCCTTGCCAACAACAAATAACGTGGCTTGTGACATCTGCGGGGCAACAAAGAACATCATGTTTCCTTGCTAGGGACAGAATGTTGGTGGTTCTGTTGGTCAGTGGTACTTTTGCAAGGCCATTAGCTACAGGATGGCAAAGTGCAGCAACCCTTTGGCTCAGCTCTTGATGCAATAATTATATGTTTAAATGGTTTGAAACGCCACCAGCTTTTTTTTTGCCACTGGCTGGTGAGATGGAGGGAGAGGCGGAAAGGGGGGGGGGAGAATGCATTTAATTTATGGTCACAGAGAACAATATAGAAAATGTGTTGCTGTGGTAGCATGCTATCTTACCACGCCGTTGGCTGCAAATAGGAGATAGTCAGTTTTTCACACTACTAAGAAATTGTCAAAGGGAGGGGTGGCAGAAACGGGGGGAAACATCTTTTTTTAATTTACAGACTTGCATACTTAGAGGCAAGTTGTTCTGTGCTCAGTAAGGACAGCAGGAGAAATGCGACTCAGTTTGCATTTGTAGGGGAACTCACCTCGCTAATCCACACTTTCCAAGCCAATTACCAAACCAAAACACAGCCACTTTTGGAAATCCACACTTCCCCAAGTTAGCAGTTCTTCACCTAAGCTAATGTGTCCACTGAAATGCATATATTAGTGAAAGTAACATACATTATTCTGGAGGAATTGCTCTGAAAAAATGTGCATACAGTATTAGGCAAAACTGCATGAAAACATGTATATTAGGAGAAATTTGTATTAAAATGCGGGTGGGTTTTTTTATAAGGACTTTAAAAAAATAAATAAATTGCAGACTGATATGGAAATAGGAGATGTGAACTTAAGGCTGAAAAATGAGAAGCTGAAATTGATAGATTCACCCATCCCTAATGGTCAGTGGGGACATACTCCCTGTTAAGTGTGGGCCTTTGGCTGAATGTGAATTGTGAACCCCACTCGTTTCTGTTAATTCACCCTCATCCAACTAATGCTCTCCCATGCTTTCTGCTTCCTAAACCAGATGATTCCCTCTGCAATCGATGCAGCTCTCCTAAAGCACAGGGAAGCTCTGGATTTAGGGCCACTTTGATCTGTGGAACTGGCATTGCTAAAGGTGCTGCATGATACTCGTTCGGCATTTGTAAGAAATTGATCATTTTGTGCATCTGCACTTGGGAACTCCCTGCCCATTGACATCAGGCAGGCGCCTTCACTGTCCTCTTTCCGGCTCCAGCTAAGAACTTTTTTGTCTAGCCAAGCTTATCCAGACACATAGAATATTGAGAGGCATTTTAATCTGGCTTTTAGCTTTCCATTTATTTTTATTATTTTTAAATGTTTTATAGAGTTGCTTTAAAATGTTTTTGCTGATAATTCTATTGTTTTATTCTCTTTTTACAAACTGCTCTGAGGCTGTTGCTTTGATTACAATTAAATGCTGTAAAACCATCTTGTGGATGGCCATGTCCATAAAACGCTCAAGGAGCGTATAAAGTAAGGCTGGGAAGGGGTGTGATCAGGGGAGAAGGTGGGTAACTGAGGTGAAGCTGTGGCCTAAGGAGATTCTCGAGGGTCAGATATGTAGGCTTGGAGGGCCATATCTAGGCCCCAGGTCTGAGGTTCCCCAACCTGGCAGTAAAGTATAGTCAGCCAGTGTTGGGCAAAGTAAAGGTAAAAGAAGGTAAAGGACCCCTGGATAATTCCAGTCAAAGGCGACTATGCAGTTGTGGTGCTCATCTCGCTTTCAGGCCGAGGGAGCTGGCATTTGCCCACAGACAGCTTTCCGGGTCATGTGGCAGCATAACTAAAGAGCTTCTGGAGCAACGGAACACTGTGATGGAAACCAGAACGCATGGAAATGCCGTTTACCTTCCCGCCGCAGTGGTGCCTAGTTATCTACTTGCACTGGCGTGCTTTCAAACTGCTAGGTTGGCAGGATCTGGGACAAAGCAACAGGAGCTCACTTGGTCATGGGGATTCGAACCACTGACCTTCTGACTGGCAAGCCACAGCACCATACTACAGCGCCATACTAGGCAAAGTATGGGTTGTAACATTACTGCCTGCTGATGAACCTATCAGAGTCTAAGAGCAGCATTCTGCACTAGCTGCAGTCTCCAGGGAAGCCAATATAGAGGGCATCGCAGCAATCTAAGCACAAGTTTACAAGAGCATGCAGCAGAATGGCAAGGCTATCCTGGTCCAAGAATGACCACAGCTGGTCTCACCAGCTGGAGTTGGCACCAGGCCCTCTTTCCCACCTGGTTCTCAAGTGGCAGTGCTGGATCCAGGAGTACCTGGCCCCCAACTATGAAGCTGCTGCTCTTAGGGGGAATGTGACTCCACCAAGGGCAGGTCATACATCCAGTTTCCCATCATGAAAACCGCCCATTGTTACTCCCTCTGTCTCAGTTTATCAGCCCTCAACCAACTCATTACTGCCTCCAGAGCTGTTGTTAGCCCCTCCTTCTATGATAAATGCTTGCCCATTAAGGGAAAAAAACCCTGATTGTAGACTAATTATTTTTGCCTATACAGTGGTACCGAGGTTTGTTTGAAAACTGAAGCATTTACTTCTGGGTTTTTGGCGTTCGGAAACAGAAACGTTTTACTTCCGAGACGTTCAAAAACCAAAGTAGCACTGTATAATGATTTAAATCATTTTTAGCAGACATACCAAAAAACAAAAAAAAAAACACAGCAAATTCCACCACAAGATGGAGCCATCATAATACTATATCTATGCATGGCCTGTTGCTATAAGCATGTTGTCTGGATCCCACCATCGAGACATGTCGTAGTATAGAGAAAGCAACAAAGGATATTGAGGCACACTGAAGAATAACACATCTATTATGGCATAATATGCTCTCAGCCCCAGCCAGTGTGGCCTAAGCTCAGAGATGTCGGGAGTTGTATAGGAATGCAGGGGAGATAGGATATTGCCTTATATTGAGTTTATACCATTGGTCTGTCTAGCTCAGCAGTATCTACACTGACTGGCAGCAGATCTCCAGGATTTCGGGCAGAGATGCTCTCCAAGCCCTACCTGGAGATGCTGGGGATTAAACCTGGGACCTTCTGCATGCAAAGCCGATGACAACAAAAGGTGAGTTTTTACCTGACACCTAAAAGAATAAAAAGTTAGGTCAAAGTCATTCTACAGATGCAGTCACCACGGCAAAGGCTCTTCCATAGGCCCTCTCAGAACTCATCTCATTTAACACAGGGACCACCAAGAGACCGTCTTTCGTTGATCTTAACACATGGGCAGGTTGATATGGGAAGTGTTAATAGGACCCCAGGCTATTCAGGGCTTTAAATGCCAACATAAGCCCCGTGAATTGAGTGTGGAACATTGGGTTCTTGATCATTATGAAGTGGTCCAGCATTAAATGAGAGTGTAGTAAATTAGCAAAGAAGAGCCTTCGAAAAGGTCTCAAGATCCCTTCCCATGCTGAGTGGCACATCCTTCTTTCAGGGGACCCACTGTGTATGTGGTAAAGAGTGACATCATAAGTGCTCACAAGTAGGGCTTTTAAGTCATGTGCATCAACCTACCTCCCCATAGTATGGGCATCCTGAACCTGCCGTCAAGTCTTCCTGTAATGTTTTGGTCGTGCATTGCTTGGCATAGGACACTGTGGCTGTGGAGATTCCTAAAAGTAAAGGTGAGGGAAGCTCTTTAATTATGCCAAATGTATATGAAGGTAAAGATGCATACTTTATAAGGCAACAGAAAAGTAGCTAACTTCCTGCTATAGAGCACGTCGTCAACACTGGTGCAATGGTACCTTTGA
>OFHU01003159.1:0-30236 GCA_900245905.1 Lacerta viridis
CCCTCAACACCATTTTCCTTGTCCCGTTGTGATAATCTGTCAGTCTTGGGCTAGCACTTCCTCTCCCTTGCTTATCTATTGGGAGACTGTCTGCCTCTGACTGTCTGAGTGACCAGCTTATAGATATATCAGCAGTCCCTAAATAAAATAACATTGTGTTCTGATTTTTCATTTTTCCTGTTTTTTTTATTAGCAGATATCATGTTTTCTATTTTATGTTTTATCTCCTATCGCCCAACAATTAGAGAAAGCTGCCTATTGTTAGCAATCTCTGAACGCCTTGCTAAAGCTACCAGCAAGTGCCCTGTTACAACATTTCGCCATTCTCCAAATCTATGCAAACTTTTAGCCAGAACTGTATTGGAGTCATCCATCAGCAATCCTGATAATTCCAAACGCTGTTATGATCTGTGTGTATCTCATGGAGACAACTACCTTCAAAAGCAACAGAACATCACCTGCAGGTCCTGCAATACAATTTATATCCTGGAATGCAAAAAACCCTGGAATGTCATATGCAGTACAGTATGTACGACAAAACAACAGCCCTACATACACACACATTTTAGAAGCCACCAAATTGGTGATTTTGACAAGAAAAGTGGAGCAACCTGTTTCTAAATGTTTAATTCTGAGTACTACAACCTTTCAGAGTTTGCCGCAGAGATGCCAACAAATCCAACAATGTGAGGAAAAGGGAGAACTTCTGGATGTACATGGTGGGCACATTAACTTTGCATGGCCTCAGTCTAGAGGATAAATACCAACATCTCTTAAGCCAATGAAGGTCTTCAGTGAATGAAGGCCAGTCCTCTTGGAAACTGCATAATTTCTATCAAAGCAATTGATGAAGATGGAAGCCAAAATGTTTGCTTTAAGAATTTAAAATTTATGTTTCATTAGTCTCTCTCACACACGTGCACACAAAAAATACCACTCAACTTGTTTTCTAGAGTTAGATTCTGCAGTGTTTGTTCAGTTATATCAGAGCATAAAATAGATTGAAAAAGAACACCTCTACTGAGGTGAAACATCTATAGAATTTTTGGGGGAAGTTAGAAGAATTTTCATATGCTTAGCAGCGTTTTCTGTGTGACAGGACTCACTGGTGCAGAATGCCATCACCAATGTTGCTTCCCATGGCAGCCATTTTGTGCTGTCATCTACAATTTTTTTTAATCAAGATGTGAGTACCTGCACCTCAATTTTTTTTTTATACCACAGAAACATTTGGTGTTTAGCAACATTTCACAGAGGGGTTTTATACTTCTCTTGGCACTGGGAGAAGCACATACCTCTCAGCCACATTCTGGCCAAAAGAAAACACCAATGCTTTTAACACATGGAACTCCATATATCCTGCTAAATCCCATAAACAGTCACCAAATTCATCATTTTGGCCCTTCTTTTTTTTGCAGCCATTGTCGACAACAGGGGCAATGCTAGATGACACTGCATATGTAGGTCCTGGGACTTTGAAGAAGTGGCAGCCAAGATGAGCAAAAACACTTTGCAACAGCCCATTAAAACAGTGGCAAACAATTTCCTTAGTCTGAGGAAGAGAGGAAAATTTGGATGAGGAACTTAGTAGCTACTACCAACATAGCAAACATGTACAAGTCAGTTGCCAGATACCAGGGAAGGAAGTTGGCTTCATCTTTTCCAAGAAGCAAATATTTTAATTGGCTGATACACTTCAGTTGCAAATAATGTTTCCAGGGCTCTTGGCTGCAGCTACCAATGAATTCACTAATCATATCACTAAGTATACATGTAAACATTCATGAAATGAGAAGTGTTGCTGTTGGGTACCCCTAGAACAAATAAAATGAATTTCAGATCAGCATATGGTCTTAAGACTCGTGAAGTGTATTGCATGGTCTTAGGGTTTTTCCTCTAGGAAATGAATAAGTAATTAAAATAACCAGAAAAGAACAGAATCTGCATGTCCATTCAGGTCTCTCTCAGGTTGCCAGCAAGGCAGTATTTCTAGCAATAGCTCTATGAAGTGGACAGCTGTGCCCTATAAACCAGTCTGGAAATATTTTTATTGCAGTTCCTTTGGGCTGTAACTACATAATGTCCATTAGACTGTGTTGAGACATTTACTTTTTTAAATTCGATTTTATAGACTTGAAATGGATGACAAGGTATTTTTACAGCATCTGCAAGTCTCCTTCTTCTGAAAGGTTCAGAAGGCCTTCCATGACTCCTTCAACTAATGCAGGAGTTTATTTATGTGCATAATGCCATTTGCACAACATTATGTACTTCTTTAGCTCACACGGTTATGGATTGGGATTGGGTGTATTTAAGAGGTCAGCTCCAGCTATTGAGCCATTCATGTATTGCACTACTTTATATCTGGAGTGGAAATCTTAGGCCACATTCACACCATAGATTTCAAGCATTATAATACAACTGTAAACAGTTGTGGCTTCCTTCAAAGAATTATGGGAGACGCACTTTGTTAAGGGTGCTGAGAACTATTTGAAAACCTGTATTTCCCTCACAGAGTGGTTTAATAATCAAACTCTTGGAATTGTTGCTCAGTGAGGGGACTAGGGGTCTACTAACAACTTTCAGCACCCTTAACAAACAACAGCTTCTAGAATTCTTTGTTTAAAGTGCCATTATACTGCTTTTAAATGTAGGGTGTGTATGTGGTCTTGGAAACCATGTACAATGGGAAGAGAAAGGCCTAATGAAAACATATGCCTTGGTTTGTGCAAAACGCCCTTAGCGCCACACTAGACAATACAATAATTGGTGTCAGGTTGCATTTATTTAAATATAATAATGAAAAACTTGCACCAATCTCACATAACAAGTCCTAGCAGCTGTAGGCTGTGTAAATGGATAAACATCTCCTGCCTGCTGCTGGGGCCAAATTACTCCAGATCAATTGCATCAGCCAAGCTGGCATGATGGGAGACAAATGGTGTTTTCCTGTAGAGGGAAGCCAAGGGTGTATGACTTGACCAGTGCCAGCCCCCCCAACTGACCGTCATTCAGTCAACCACAGGAGGTGGTTAGAGTAGTGCTCTCCACCCAGCATGCCTCAGGGTGCTGACCACCTGTAAGGCACTTACTTGCTCACAATAAATGCCAAAAGAACCAAACAACCAAATCAAGCCCAAACCCACTATAAGACAATCGAATTAAGAGCAATGTGAAGAAGGTGGAAAAGTGTACCCAGAAACCAATCAGTGTTCACCCCTCCCCAAATCCCTCCTTAGCCCCAAGCATCAACTGGCAAAGGGTGGGATGCTAAAAAGAGGAAGGGCTTGGGGAGGCATGCTTTATAGACAACCTGCTCCCCTGAGCTTATTGGCCAATTCAGGCCATGTAGAGGAGACTCTCACCCAGGTGAAGCGTCCATGTTTAAATAGTGCAGGGGAAGGAGTACAAAGGAGGAAGGGAGTAGAATGAACCAAGAGAGGATCCCAGATTCCAGAGCTCATGCTGCCATGATATGGTGTGCTGAACATGAACTGAATAACAACCTGACGTTTCATGGCTTGTTTCCAGAGTTATGATGGAAGGAAACTGGCCTTATTTACTATGACCCCTGTGACCTTCATTCCACACCCACTACCTGATAAGAAGTCCTGGATTCAGCTTTGGATTTTTCAGCCACGGTGGCAGTTATCCCACTGTACTTAAAATAAAGTCTTGTTTTGCAGGAAGGAGGAAGCGATTGATCTCTTAATGCCGGAAGTAGTTGCCACATTTAGATGCACTTGGAATACAAATGTTCCTTTAGAAAGCTGAAAGGCCCGGGCAAGCAAAGAATGGCATGTGATCCTTCCAACCTCCATGAATGGGAACCCAGTAATGGATGATCATACAGTCAAGGATTTCTTAATGGGTTCCTGTTAGGTTATCTAAACAGGTTGCATAAATCATTGTCAGCATACCATTTCCTATGCTAGCGATTAATAGGACCAAAACAGAGATAATTGTCTGGAGCCATCATACATTTATTATAACTTCCTTCCTCTTGCAACACCCTTTTATCAGTACAGAGCGATGCAGAAATGTGCACGTCCATTCTAGTCCTACCTGTTGTACTGGAGAAGATTCAAAGAGCGAGAGATATTCAGGTCATTTCAAGATCAGGACTTTCCGAGACCAGCTGAAGTTCCTCAAAATGAAGATTTCTGTTTTGCTTTGTTTTTGTTTGACTGGAGGCAGCTACTATTAACAAGTGATTGACACTGGGTTGTATCATGCATGCCTGCTGTTTTAAAACGCCTATAAAGGGTTGGCAGGCTTGCAGGTGCAATACTGCAGTGGAGGGGCCTAGTTTTGAAATGCTATACAGTATGCTACTTATAAAAGAGGAATATGGCACAGAGTGCTGCCATGTCTTCCTTGAATGCTTTCTTTGGCAAATCTGATAATTAGGACCAAATTAGGGTGGGCTACACTCACAGCGACATCTACCAGTATGCTGGCTTGGCTATGTCCACAGAATGAAAGATGGAAGGATCCCCAAGGACATGCTCTATGGAGAGCTGACTTCAGGCATTAGATATATTGGCAGACCAACTCTGTGTAACAGAGATGTCTGCAAACAGGACATGAAGGCTGCCAACATTAACTCCTCTGTATAGGAATCCCTTGCAGATGATTGCAGTGCCTGGAGACATAGTCAGGTTGTGTATCCACAGCAGAGAGCACAGTAGGAATGACTGCTGGGAGGAGCGCAGAGAGAAAAAACACCATGGCACATCTGTATCAGCGAAACCAGATGTCTTCATCTGCCCCACCTGCAATAAAACATATATCTCCTGTATTTATATCTACAGCCACAGCAGGCGCTGTAACTCTCTGACAGTTAGACTTTACTCCAAAGATGCACTCTTCCATTGTCTCACAAGACAGATGGAGACCAACAAATGATACAAGATCATGTTACTTTGTAGACCAAGATCACATGCTGGATAAAGCATCTCTGATCTGCTTCAACACTTGCAGTTTCTTGTTTTTTAAGTGGGGTGGTAGTGGGTTAAGTTCATGAGTTTAATTTCTGCTTCAGCACATGGGTGGCATAGGAAACTGGGAAGCTGAGTGAAAAACAATATCTAACCTTGTTCATGCAATGGAAGAATGTTTGGTGTGCAGAAGGGGTATATTTTACTGGCAGGTCTAAAGTCAATCTCTCACTTTGCCGGGCGTATTTGGCCGTTTCTTTCTGGCAGTGTGCCAGCCTGATGCATTTGAAATATATTTATGTTAAATAGGAATGCAGAAAGAAAATGCTGGGGTGTGTCAGGGTGTAATGGTTGCAACCCTGGAGGCCAACATTTTAATTTAAAGCTTGAAAGGGCAATGCGCTGCACTTAGTTAATCTATAAGAACTTCCTTATTTTCCTTTCCTCACAGGTCTCCACTCAGTTTTGACATTCAGCCCAAAATTCCAAGAGCTCCCAGGACTGAGTGCTGAGAAATGGCTTCCAAGGATTTAATACTCTTTGTCTTCTGATGCTTCCCCTGATAATCCAGAAGGATATATAAATAGGGAAAATGGAAGGTAACTGCTCCAGGCAGCCAAATTGTATTCCCACTGCTAAAACCTAAACTGTTTATAAAATAAAATCTCAATTTGATAATGAATCTTGTGAGATCATTTTTATGGAATTTTGTCCATATACTCTTAAGATGCGTAAAGCTTCACTTTTCCAAATACAATGAATGAAGTGTCATAAAGCATATGCATCACAGCCTCATTCTTCTGAATGAATTGGGAGAGACTGATGTTAGATTCCTGCATGTTGCAAATATTAATGTGTAGAAAGGGCAGGGAAATGCAGGATGTGATGGCATCAGATCATGCATTTCCAGGAGAGATGGTAGGGGGTATGTCACATTTGGATGGTTTTGGCAGAAACCCAGCATTCCATATCATGTTTGGTTGTGCCCAGAGATGCAGCATATTATGAAGCATTTTGGCATTTGGTGGATCAGCAGAATGCAGTAAAATCTCAGGTTTCATCAGATGGGGCTATTCAGAGCACAACTGAGGAGAATTAAGAAGATATGGGTTCTCATGACATCATCCTATCTAACACTGAAGGGGAGGATGCAGTCAGGTGCCACGATGGCAGGCCTTTAAGGCTAGCCAATAATGCATGGTACAGACCAGTTCACAGGTTGAGGCAGCACTTGGAATCAGAATGGAATTGTTCATGTAAGGTAGATAAAAGGAGGTGCATCTTCCAAGCTCTTCCTTTAAGTCAGGTGTGGGCAATATTTGGCCCTCAATATGCTGCTGAATGGCAACTGACATCGCTCCTAGTCATTTGACATACTTGCTGAGGCTGATGAGAACTGTAGTTCAGCAATCTCTGGAGGGCCAAAGGTTCCCCACACCTGCCTTAAGTTTTAGAGCGCCTCCACTAATTGGGATTGCATTAAGGAAGTTGCTTTTATTTGCTGCTCGCTGCAGAGCCCTATATATTAACCCCATAACTGTCTGCTGCCATTCATTCCTGGATGTCTGGCAGTGCCCTCTCCCCTCCCCCAAAAGTGTTAGAATTTTCACCAATTTCTGTAGATGTTCTAGTTCCATTTTAAGAAAATGTAGCTTCCTTGTGATTTAAGGGATTACTGCTAATCCTATGCATTTTTGTTAAATCTGATTGAGGTGTCATACTTCAGTTTTGTTGTCCATTTGTTGTTGGTAAAACATCATACCAAGGTTTTCACTAGAAGGTTCACAAGGGTGTTTGCCATGGAGATGGAAAGTTTGGTTGCTCCAATCAAAGACTGTTTAGAAGATGGTGGCCTGCCAGGTTTAACCACCTTGAAGATAAGACTCAAATGCTACAGAAGAACAATGGGCCTGATACGCCTTCTTGAGAAGCTTGAACTATTTAGACAGGCCCAGTGGCCTGGAAAGCTAAACAACATCCATATGCAATGATTTTCTTGATTCCCAATGTCGAAACTGAAAACCTCTTGGCTTTAAACTTTAAGCCTGTGTGTCCATTCCCCTGAGTATAAGAGTTTCTGGCAAACTATCAGTTCTTAAATATCACTTCTCCAATTACGTTCTCACAGGTTAGTATTTATGCAGACCGAGCTTTTCAAATCCTTGTAGTTGGTACTGGGCTGCAACTTAATGCATTACAGGTGGCTTTTGGCGGTTTGGGCTCACAGGCCAAACTGATTCCAGATGGCCACACGGTATGAGTAATAACATCAGCTCATTAAGTTGCAAAGTTTCAACTACAGTCCCAGAATTATCAATGAAATAAAAGCTAAAGGAAAATCAGCTGTACTCTAAGTCATAAATAGGATTTTTCATAACTTTGAACTTTGGATTTGTCATTTGTTTCAATGTTATTAATGGGAGTGTTTTCTATGGAAAAATATATGAAATGCTACTGAGCTCAGCTGCAATGTGGGCTCTGAAGATGTCTAATTTAAGAGTGATGCAGAATGAGACATTAGATACGTATAGAGATGTTCATCTTATATCCTGAAATGTCTGAAAGGCTAGCCTACATGGAGAAAGCTGTAGGCTTCCTACACAACTGTGAAATCTGATTGAACCAGGGCTTTAGTAAAATCATTAAAACTCTGTAATAAACCACTTCTAGATACTTACATAAATAACAAAAATGAATGATTGCTTAGACTGAGGCCTTTTTTCACTGCTTGGCTTGAGTGGTAGTAACAGAAGGTGCTCATAACTCAGGTACATGTTCCAATACTTTTGTCTCATGCCAAATAGGGAAACTATTGGTACTGGGCAAAGCAATGACCACTCATGCCTTCCGATGTGGACCAAGAAGTATCTCAAAAGTGCCTAGAAACTGCAAGAGACAGAGCAAGGGAATTTGAATATAGCAAGCTTCCACAATTTACATATTATTTTGAAATAGCTAAGGAAGTAATGTACATTTAAAATATTAGCAAAATATGTGTATAATGTAATTTACAGTGCAATCCTACCCGTTTACTTGGAAGGTTCAGTGCGACTTACTCCCAGTAAGCCTGCATAGGATTGCATCCCTAGCACTAAAAATCTGGATATATTTTTTTCCTGACCCAGAAGTTGTTTTCCTCCCCAGAGAACAATGCCCACTTGGGTGGATTTCTTGGGGACAGCTTGCCCATTTAAATGATGCTTTTATTTATTCAAATTCCTTTTTTTTTTTAAAAAAAAAAAAAGGAAGACACATTCAATCACCATGCAAAGTGGTGTGTTTTGTGAACGCAAGGAGGATCCCACTCGGCTACACAGCGTGCAAATCCATTGCAATGCTTGAATGCGAAATCCTCACATCGAATTTGCTTTGGCTCTAATCAGCAGTGAGCTGCATGCAATGCGCCATGTAGCAAGAGGGAACTTATAGGAGATAAGGAGAGGCATATGTCTCAAATGTTATGCTATTTGAAATTTAATTAGCCACATCGATTATTATGTAGGTAGTTCTTCCTCCCTCCTACATTTCTGAAAGTTTTGCAGATGTTGTACCACCACTATTTCCAGATGTTACAAGCTTCCCCCCCTCCCCCAAGTGCTGGGCTGCGGCCCAAGAACGGGATTTTCTATTGGAAAATTCTGGCACTGACTGCAATTCCAGCCATGTATTGCTCTGCTGTGAGGAAATTATTGCGTGAGAGTAGAATGAGGATGCAGAAATGGAAGCAGAGGCTGGCTCTGGAGCCGAGTATGGTGTCAGTCTGAAAGGGCAACTGTGGGTAAGGAAGGGGCAGCGTCCTATGATTAAGTCAACTTCCCTATCTCAAACACATCTGGATCAAAGCCCTGGCTACATGGGCCTTAATTTGCGACTCTAACTCAGGCCGACGCAAGCCAAAATTATGCTTTCAGAAATAAGCCTAAGCTGATCCAGCCAGAAAATTATGTGGCTATAGGTAACCCAAGTGCAGCCTGAAACTATTAGCGTACATTTCAAGTGCTGGGAAAGCAGAAATAACATCCAAAACAATTGCAAAGCGACAAACTAGATTTCTGAGGGCCGGGGGCTTTCAGGAACGTCAACATCAGAGGCTAGACATCACACAGGTCTGTCTGACCGCAGTCCTTTCCAATTTACAGCTGCTATAAGAACGTAAGACGAGTCCCGCTGCATCAGGCCAAAGGCCCATCTAGTCCAGCATCCTGTTCTCACAGTGGCCAACCAGACACCCATGGGAAGCCCACAGCAGGACTTGCAACAGCACTCTTCCCACTTGCATTGCCCAGAAGACTGCCTCCAATGAAGGAGGTAGAGCACAGCTGTTGTGGCTTTGCCCTAAGGCTAGCCAGCTAGATGCATACAGCTCTGCCTAGCCAATTCCAGAAACCAAAGGCATTCTGGGCTTGGGGCCAGAGGTGTGTTATCTGGGCCAGGGAGAGAGATTGCATCTTTGGAGTGCTGGGAAAAAGCTCGAGGGGATCCACTACAGTCTTTTATTTGTGCACAAGGTGAGTTGTTATGCCTTGCTTTAGCTAAGAGGCCCTGAAGGGTTCCAAGGGGCGGGTTGGGGAAATGGGCAACCATGAAACCTTTTGCATGGGAGCCTCACAAAACAGCCTCTGGTGAGAAGTTATAGAGACCCGGGGAGGTCTGTGGTCTGGGCTGTTAGGAACTAAGGACGATAAAACAGACTAATAAAAGTGATGTGTTGTGCACGTCCCATACGATGTCTATGAAAACCAATGGCAGACCTCATTTAGGGGGCACAGGAGTTGGAACAATGGTTAACATATGTATCAGATTATAGCAAACACATGCAAAAGGTGAAGAGTAGGGGGAGACCAGATGCTGGAGCCACAGTTCTATCCCAGCGGAGAACACTGGGACTTGTATACCGCCTGGGAGTTCATATAATTCACGGCTAGCCACGTACAAAGACTTTTTGCAAGGGCCAATAAATAGCAATTGGAAGGTTATGGGTTACTGATGGATTTAGAGCACGTCTTCTAGCTTGCTGCAATTAAAACTGATGAAGAGCCTTTGCAGAAAGTGACGAGTGGACTGGCATTCGGGGATGTGAATTTCATTTCTGCCTTTTGCACTAGCCTTCACATTATTACAAACTCTACAGCCCAACCCTGTGCGTGTTTATTTGAAACTGAGTTGCTTGGGACTGACACCAATGAGCAGTGCTTTTTTTCCTGGAGGGACGCAGGGGGACGCATGCCCCTAAACATTTTGTGAATCTTTCTACTTTTGTCCATTTATTGTATTTATTTTTCCCAATTTGAATGTACTTTTGTCCATTTACTGTATTTATTTTTCCCAATTTGAACTATAAAATGATGGTTTTCTTGAGTCAAAATGAGAGTACCCCTAAACATTTTTTTAAAGAAAAAAAAAGCACTGCCAATGGGACATTTTAGACACAGTGCTAAAAATCACATTTCAAGTGATGTGGTTGGTTTCTTGATGTCAAGAGCCACCTTAGAAGAAGGTTTGTTGTTGTGTCATGAAGGGGGGGTGAGAGTCTTGCTGGTGAAGCAGCTGTTAGCCTCAAAAGACAAAACCCCAATAGATGTTTCTAGTTTCTCTAGTTTAGCTCTAAGTGTGCCTGAATAGGGTTTCAGCCTTAGGCCTTAGGCAAATATTATCATTATAATTAAGGAATGCGGCTAATAAATGAAACCAAGATGGAAACTAGTTTTGTCCTGGGTAAGTGATAAACTGTATCAAAGCAGAAAGAAAGCTGCTTGCAAGATTTAAGGTTTTTATTCTTAAAACCTGTGCCTTCTATAGCAAATAGAATTTTTCCGTGTAAAATTCAAATGGATCTGGCCATTTTCTCACCCATTTCCATCCCTACCAGTGTGTGATACTCAGCTCTTTTCTGTATAAACGTCAAGAAACAACAGCAGGTTTGGATGCCACTACTGCTTACCAACTCTGTGCATTCTTTATTCATAGCTGTCAACTTTCCCCTTTTTTTAAGGGAAATTCGCTTATTCCGAATAGGATTCCTCGCAAGAAAAGGAAAAGTTGACAGCTATGTCTTTATTATGAATAAGAGCAGGTAACTATGATTGAATAGCCCATTGATTCCAATAGTGGGTCTATGCTGATTATGACTTAGCAGGTTACCACCATCTAAGGGACTGCCAGAACGTCAGAGTTAGGTTCATTTGTCATCCTGGATCTCCTCTGGGAGCCAATTTGAAAGCAGGAGGCGGCTGCTACTGTTCCATCACTTTGTGTTGCTTGAAGGAGACAAAGAGGAACTTGTTTGCCACTTGCTTTCATCTCAGTGCATTATCAGCCCTATTAAAAATAAGGAAAGAGCTCTTTCTCTCAGACTGGGCAGTGCCACCAAAGTGAGAAAAGAGAGAAAGAAAACAAAAGACAGCTTTCTATTCATAGGGCCTAAAGACCCAGACATATCAATCATTGTCACGTGTGACCGCAGCTAGGAATATAAGAGAAACCTGCAGCCTGTCAGTCTTACAGACAGATTCGGTGGTTATATGAGCAAAACCAAAGTGTACAAACCACTGAATTCTCGTTACAAAAGACACTCAGAATAGAGGGACTTCACATCTAGCTGTGGTGGGAGAGGAGCCATTTATTCCACAGCTGTAGT
Source organism: Lacerta viridis (assembly GCA_900245905.1). Taxonomy (NCBI): domain Eukaryota; kingdom Metazoa; phylum Chordata; class Lepidosauria; order Squamata; family Lacertidae; genus Lacerta; species Lacerta viridis. Next base: position 11,578 of record OFHU01003159.1, read on the forward strand.
GTACCCTACACTTTCTCTTATTACTCCTGATACGTGTTGGGGTTGGAGAAGCAAGTATGAGTCACATTTGCTCATGTATGGGATTGGCTTCCTTTATATGGGTCAAGACTGGCCAGATTGACATTTGTTTGGCAACCAAGTCATCCTAGATAAACCTAGAACCTTTATTAGGCTTGGATTCATGTTTTTTTTTTTCCAAAAAAAACCAAAACCAAACAAACCCAACAACACAAAAATAAATAAACACAAATAACTAAGACTTTTCTTGTAAAGGTCTTGTAAGGCCGACAGCTAGCTATGTACATAAAACACTCTGGACATCTGAAAGTGTTGTACCAATGTGTAGGTGTAGCAGCAAAGTTTTTGTAAAGGATTTTATGGATCTGTCTTGCGATACTGCAATTACTTAAAGCATACACCTGAGGATTGCTGAGGATCAGGCTTGAAGATTGTATACAGAACTCTCTGAATTTTTCAGCCTCATGGGATGCCTCTGAGTGTCTATCTGGTTAATTTGTGTGTTGCTAGTTAAGCATGGTCATTGCAACAAACCATCAAGTTCACAGCCATAGGAGGAAAAAATGTTTTGTGTGAAAAAGCCTTTAGATATTTCTCTCAAAGAGTTCCTTTGATGCCCTCAGATGCAAGTGTCTCACAGGGCATATGTTTTAAAGTTTGAGCTTAATAGTCCTAAACTGACATTCCCCTCTTCCAGTTGGCAGCATCTGACCACAATGTGCTATAATAATGAAGGATATCCAACATGACTCTGACCTATTTTTTCTTTAAAAACCACCAACAAAAACATATTTTGGATCCTGACTTTTGCTCCTGTTACTAAATGCATGGGCTCCATCTGTACTATGCATTTAAAACAGGAGCATATCACTTTAAACAGTGATGGCTTCCCCCACAAAGACTCCTGGGAACCATAAAGGGTTCAGAGAACTGATAGACACCCTTGGTCCCCTCAGCGAGCTGCAGGTCTCAGAGTGGTTTAACGGTCAATCCCTCTTCCTAGAGAATTCTGGGAATTGTAGCTCTGTGAAGGAAATAGGGATCTCCTGATCACTATCACCACCATTAACAAACTACTGTTCCTAGGATTCTTTGGGGGAAGCCATCACTTCAAAGTGGTATGCTGCTGCTTTCAACGTTTAGTGAAGACAGTGCCTTATTAAAAGAAGGGGAAGAATCCGGGAGGGGACAAAATGGAGAACAGAAGGAGGCATATGCTCTGTGCAAAGAAAACAGGAGGCTAAGCTAAGAAGTGATTCATGCTGCCTAGATGAAGCATCTTCCGTACAGTGTGAGAAGCTTCCTGTTGGTTATAAGGGCCTGCTAAAGTGAAAACAACCCTGCTGGCTGTAAGTCTGAAGTCTTCCACATTCTTATAAAGTTCTGTCAGCAGTATCAAATAGTTTACAGCCCTGCGTCAGATTAAGAACTGATTTCATCTAGCATCACCAGACATATCAGGTCAATGGATTACACAATGTTTTTTTTATGATTCTCATCTTAGTGATCAACATTGCAGGGCTGGTCAAATGGGATATTCCCCTTGGTAACTCGGATGACTATCATGCCCTTTTCAGAGAGCCAAATGCCTGCAAAATCTCAACTGGAAAATATCTATATATATTCAGCTGTCAATTATTATTATTTTATTTGGGTGTGCCAGAACTGAGGCCATGATGATGAAGTTTTCAGGTCTCATGAGGACAATCCACCCAATTAGGTGTTCAGCTGTGGAATTCATGAAGCATTATGCAATTGGATCATGTGATGTGGGTGGTTCAGACATTTAGCAGTTAATCCTTGAGTGTTCTGGGTACAGGATGATGCAAATACATTTTGATTTTGATGCCAAAGTGGAGTTAAAACTGCACAATTAATAGTATTGTGTCATTAAGTTTGTGTGCCTTCTAGTTTTCTGGATCCTGTTCATGGCTGAGTGTGAACTGGCAGCTATTGAAATTGTATCATGATTTGGATGCATTTGAGTGTAAACACATGTACCCAATTAATAAACAAGTAAGTAATTTTTTTTTAATCCAAAAAGAAAAGACACAAAGAGTTCAACTTGGATGTAAAGATTTATCAAATAAACAGCCTCTGCTGCTATGATTTCTATAGGAATAGATGAATGAGCAATGAAACAGCAGAAATTACAGAGTATTTAGTTCAGTGTTGCCCACAGCATTGCTTCCCCATGAATGCTTCTAGATCTTCAACCTTTTGCTCAGTTGCTCCTCTGGACATTGCAATTTACACCACAAGTCTTTTTAGAAGCAAGCCTCGTTGAGTTCAAAGTGCATATAGGATTGGTGTCTTCATTTCCCTAACCTGTTGGACACAATTTGATGGTTTCACTCCCTTCACCAGAAATGACTGTTGCAAACCATTGTGAGTACCTTCCTAGAAGGATTATACAACTGCCCAACTAAAATCTTAGAAGGAGCTATTTCTATTCCCACCCCGCAAGAGTATAGAGTGATTTGTGAAAGTTATTATGTCAGTTACTGACTCTTAATATTAAGATGGGGAGGAGGTACACTATTTGGAGACAATAAAAATAAAATATCTCACTACCTTGTCCAAGTCCCAAAGCACCTAATGCTAAAACCTTCTGCTCACTTCCTTGGAATGACCCAGTATCCTTGGCCTTTGACTCTTATCTATCTATCTATCTATCTATCTATCTATCTATCTATGAGAGATTTTACTTTCTTGGGCTCCATGATCACTGCAGATGGTGACAGCAGTCACGAAATTAAAAGACGCCTGCTTCTTGGGAGGAAAGCAATGACAAACCTAGACAGCATCTTAAAAAGCAGAGACATCACCTTGCCGACAAAGTTAAAGCTATGGTTTTCCCAGTAGTAATGTATGGAAGTGAGAGCTGGACCATAAAGAAGGCTGATCGCCGAAGAATTGATGCTTTTGAATTATGGTGCTGGAGGAGACTCTTGAGAGTCCCATGGACTGCAAAAAGATCAAACTTATCCATCCTTAAAGAAATCAGCCCTGAGTGCTCACTGGAAGGGCAGATCCTGAAGTTGAGGCTCCAGTACTTTGGCCACCTCATGAGAAGAGAAGACTCCCTGGAAAAGACCCTGATGTTGGGAAAGATGGAGGGCACAAGGAGAAGGGGACGACAGAGGATGAGATGGTTGGACAGTGTTCTCGAAGCGACTGGCATGAGTTTGGCCAAACTGCGGGAGGCAGTGGAGGATAGCCTGGGTGCTCTGGTCCATGGGGTCACAAAGAGTTGGACACGACTGAACGACTGAACAACAACAACAACAACAACAACATCTATCTATCTATCTATCTATCTATCTATCTATCTATCTGTAGTTTAGGACCTACCCTATTCTCCTGTCTGTCATTTCAAAAGCAGTTTGAATAGTGTTCTTTTCAGATGGTTTAAGTGGGACCTCATGGTGAAAGTTGAGTAAGAAATCTCATTAGTTAAGGGTGCTTTTGAAATTCTCCCCATTCAAATTCCTCATTGGATTTTGGCATTTTGAATAACTTGAATTTCTTCCTGAAGGACCAATGCATGGGAAGTTCTCCACTGTTCCATTTTGCACAGTGTGCTCACACTGGCCATGCCATGTGTCCATCTCCTCCATATGGGAAACCTTCCCTGTCCCCCTCCTTCCAAGGCACCTTTTCAAAGATTAAGGGGAAGAAGGAGCACAAATGGATCAAGAACAGTTTGCGGATAGAGGACTCTACCACATGACCCCTGAATCTGTATTACATCCTTTAAAAATATCTTCTTACCAGGGGCTGCCAGCCCTGCTCACAGTGCTCCCAACCCTGCCAACTGGTGGCCACACAACCTGCAGAGTGATGACATTTTCCCTTACAAAAATATTATATAGGAAGATATACAGTGTTTTCATGCAACATTAATAACGAATGGCTTATTAGTCAAAGGTTGACTTCATTTGCTATTGGAGGGTGCAATGGAATGCAAAGCAGCTCATTTTCTCTTGGTTGTATATATTTGATGGAAATGTAAGTCAAAGGCATACAAGGTGCAACTATATTATGAAGATATTGTTTCAAACGTAGTTACTTTTCTGGCCAGAAGCTTCTATTTTTTATTTTGTTTTAAAGAGCTTTGAGTGTCAGGTTGGATACTCAAAGGACTTAAGTTAATGCAGCACCAACGTCCACGGAAGATGGATCTGATTACTATATAATACTTTATTCAATACTCAGGAAAGGGAACAAACCATCAACTCATAAAGTCAATAAAGACAACATAGCCGCTTCTTAAAAAGATTGCCAGGGAACATGATATTACAGTGTGGTTAACTATGAAATGTTCAAATCACAAATGAGCCAGGCTGTGAGCATCTGGATTATTTTAGCAATCAGCGAACGGAAGCTGGGCATGTGACTTCTGCTGGAGGCCAAAGGGCAAAACTGGCTATGATTATCTTGTAAGTCAAATGAAATGGTGACCATAGCTCTTTAAAAAAGAAAAAAAGAACCCTGTGAATAAATTGGATTTTTAAAAAACAAAAACAAAACAACCCTTAATGATTTGCATTCATGCTTGATCCTAATTGTTGCAGGAGAATTTTGCTTCAGAGATTACTTACATGTTAACTCTGCTGAGTGCTTGCTATAGCTAGATTCCACAACCAAGTAATAAAATAAAAGTTTGGTGGTCAAGTGGGATTGATGGGACAATAGTTGCATTTCTGGCTTTGTTTCTCATTGTGCGATTAAATTCATGTGCGGGAAAGCAGGAGTATGCTAATAAGCCCTGCCCCCTCTAGCTTGTCATCACCTTTTTGTTTACAGCACTTTAGGAGCTGGAGTGACCTCTTGGCGTGGGGAGCTTTCCCGTCTTTATCCTCATTAACTTCCTGCCGGTGAAGTCTCAGTTAGGGATAGATGAATTTGCTGGTTTCCGTTTTCCAGTTTTCCAATTTTATGTGTGGTTCTCTACATTTCCACATCAGTTTGAGGTTGTTGTTGTTGTTGTTGTTGTTGTTGTTGTTGTTGTTGTGTGTATCCTGATGAAAATTTATTAGCATTTTAGTCTTATATCCTTGTATGCAGTTTTGCCAAAAACAGACAACTCCCCACTCCCGCGGGGGTTGTGTTCCTGGCTGCCGTGCACGTCAGCAGGATGTGCAATAATTCTGCCCCAGCCCGCTCCACCCCAGCCCCCTTGCAGCACTGAAAATGGAATGTTGTGCATGTGCCGATTGGCGCAGGTGGGTCAGCGCTTGTATACACAATTTTGCAAGGCAACTTCGCCTAACATAATGCATTTTTGTATGTTACTTTCACTGATACTGTATATGCATTTTTTATGCATGCTTTCTCTTAGTGTATGCATTTTTGTACACCTTATTTGGCTGCAGAACTGCACTGCCAAATTCAGAGTAATGTAAGTTTTGAAAGGTGGTTTTGTCTTGTTCCGCGGAATGTTTTAGAAATTAGGAAGGTTCACCTTTAAATGAGAAATGAATCAGATTTCTCTCTCACCCCTACCACCAAGTTATGAAGGGCTATACAAAAGTGGAAAGTGACGCAGCAGAGGGGCAGGGCACTTGCCATCTCCATCACATGATTTTAATCGTGTGAGGAAAAAGAACACTGGAATAGGACTATTGCCTTGCCAATATCACACCTAACTGGGAGCCATGATGGCTGTGTTCTGGGGTCAAACCTCAAGGAAGCACCAACACCAACCATGCGTCTGATTGAAGAACCACATACATCAGCTCACCATTTCATCCCATATTTCATTCTCTTTTTCAAATGTTACTGGGATTCAGCCAGGGTGAAGTGGCAACTGTGCCACAGAACTAACAATTGAGGTGGGACTATATAGTCATCCTTCCTGAAAGAATCTGCTGAGATATGGTCTCTCAGGAAACCTGGGTCACATCAACACCATACATTGAAAGCACTCTTAACCACTTTAACAGTCATGGCTTCCCCAAAATAATTCTGGGAACTGTAGATGGTGCAGGATGCTGTCCTCATCAATCTAACATTCCCAGGACTCTTAAACAACAGTTCCCAGTGGCATGAGTGCTTCACATGTATGGTGTGGGTGCGACCTTTGAAGGTCTGTATTGAATTTTATTTTCTTCAGTTAATCACTATAGCTTTGTATTCTCTTCTTGCTCTGTGGTGGTCAATATGTCTAAAAAAATTCATTTGCAAGGACAGTTTGTTCCCCTCTGAAATTCAGAATGTCAACAAATAATTCAGAAGCAATGAGAGCTCCTGCAGCCATTATTAGCTCAGAGTGTTGTTTTATGATTCTCTAATAAAGTCCTTCATAAAACTAACAATGTTTACAATGGCTGTAATCATGGCAACTTAACAAAAGCTTTACTTCTGGGATCCCCACTCTCCATCACCAATAAAATCACTGAGAAATTTACTGATTCCATTGGCTTTTTGGAAAAAAATCCAGATAGTTTCTGTCCCGCATTTTGCTTTCACAAAATAATTTGTTTTACAAATATTTGGGTGCCATTTCTTTCACAATGCAATGCATGCTACAGTTTCTGCAGGTATGTTGCTTCCTGCAATGCGACTCTTTGGCTTACTTCATGCTGCAAAGAAATCCTGTTATGTGTACTATATCTGAGTGCTTTTCATGACCACGAGCAATGCTTGTTTTTCTTTGGTGCAGAACTATTAGAATTAGGTCAGTATTTTTATTTTATTTTTTACTATTCGGAGAGATTTGTTGGAGTTGAAACTTTAAACTTGTGTTGAAGCATAAATCACCCATCAATGATCACTTCTCTGATTTGGGTCAGATTCCTTCAGATTTCACAGACGTTCTTCGTGTTATGCAATTATGAGTGTTGAAAAGGAAAACAAACTTCTCCAGTTAACGTCTCCCTTTCTCCTTCCAGACTCATTGACTGATGAAGGGTATCTTTAATGGGTCGTGATTAATGAGCAGCATAAAATGGAATAATAAATTATTAGAGAGTATGTGAATCTCTCTAGATAGATATGTGTATATATGTATATCAATAGTTCTAGCTAAAGTATTATACAAAGAGAGCAGTGGGGTTATCTGCAGAGCAGGCACTCCTAAAGGAAAAGAAAAGGAAAATGAACCAACCCAGACCTTACTTAGTGAGCAGTGTATGAAAACTCTACGATTTGCAAAGAAGCAGATAAATCCCCAACTGTGTCAACAACCAAGGGGCAAAATGGCTTTTGAGACAGAAATGGACCATATACTGTAGAAAAAGAGTGCTTAATCACTGCTAATTAAAGGTCAATATTCTAAGGGGGGGACACACAGTAAACCCAACTTGGTAGCCACCTGCCTTCTCTTTGACAATCGTTTTGAAGATCTGTAACTTGCACTGCACTGGGAGTGCTGCCTGTAAGTGTATCACCTGGTTGGAATTTTTCACGGAGCTTGAATTTTTTACAAAACATCCCCAGTCAGGCAGAACTGTGCAAATTAAATTGGATTTACATTACAAAATAGGTACCAAGTTCAGGCATTGAGGAAATGCCCAGGGGGAGGGGGACAAATGCTCTGTAGAAAATGGGAAAAAGAACTGAGCCCTGGTCTAGGTAAACAACGTTAAAAGGGTGGATTTGACTAAAAGTGCAATCAATTTGCTCTTGCAGCCTTCCTGAAGGCATCTTGGCCAGCCACTGCTAGAAACAGGATGCTGGGGCTAGATGGGCCCTTGGTCTGATCCAGCAGGGTTCTTAAGTTCTTATGTTCTCAAATGGAAATTCCAGCTTCATCTACCCTGAGGGTACAGAACTGAGACGCATAAGAATGAATTAAATGTCAGAGGAAATAAACAGATTTTGATACACCATAAGAAAGTGGCTGTGAAGTTATTATAGGATAAAGTGTGCAGGGTCACAATGGCCTGACCCTCCTGTTTAACCCACCTCCACCCTCCACTGTAAAAGAAAATGAGAAACTTATTTCAGTAACCCCCACACATCAGGATCCAGTTCGTGACTGAATAGTATACAGTTGACTAATTTGATTTTCCAGGAATAGCTGAATCCTCTCTGACTTGTTGCAGGTTGTGTTATCAAAATATGGGGCTTGCCCCTGCAACACAGAGAGGTATGTATATGAGGATCTGTAAATATGGAATTGCTTCCATATGCTGTCAAGATTGCATCTACTTTGGGAATGTCATTACAGTCCAACATAATCTTGCATAAGCTGTAATGTAAACTGAAATCTTATTGCAATTTATTAACAACTGGAAATGAATCCAGGCTTTAAGTTTGGAGAAGCAGAAAAGCTAAGAGGAACTCAGCACATCCCATCCAATGAGCCACCCTCAAAATCAAAGTCACTAAGGGCTCCCATCCTGACTCATAGTGCAGGAGGGCCCACCACATCCACTGTACTATATTGCAATGTATGCTCTGCCATTCACAGATCAGCCCGCAAAATATGAATGGCCATATCTCAATGAGTAAACGGCTATCTCAATGCTAGAGCACACATTTCCCAGGTCCAATCCCTGGTATCTTCAGGTAGGGCTGTCCGAAATCTAGAAAGCAACTGCTGGTCATTGTAGAGTCTACAATGTAGAACACTATACACCAGCCTTCTCCAACATGGCCCCTTCCATAAGTTTTGGACTACAAATCCCACCAGCCTTAGGCAGCTATGCCAATGGTTGGGAATGATGGGAAATGTAGTAAAAAACATCTGGAGGGTCCCAGGTTGAGGAAAGCTACTCTAGACAATACTGAGCTAGATGAGACAACTTACTTTGACACAGTTTTCTATGCACTGGAGCACACCTTTTGAAATCACACCACCACCTTAAGAACAGCCTTATGGAACCAAATGCATTATCCAGGTAGCCACTGAGAGCAGTTAGTTAAGGATGTAAGAAGGGCTGGGCCATTTTGCCACCTGAGGCAAAAAAGAAAGTAGCGCCCCACCACCACTGCCCTCCTGCCGCTACCATGTGAGGTAACTGGAGGCAGCCCAGGGTGGCCCAGGGTGCTGGAGGTGGCAGGGAAGAAAGAAGGAGGCTGCAGAGGAACAGATGGCAGCAGGTGGCACTGAATGAGGAGAGCGACAAGTGCAGGTGACACTGAGTTCATTGGGGCCTGGTTCTGCCACCCCTCCTAGCTGTCCCCAGCCTGCCACCTGAGGGAACTGCGTCATGGGTGGACTGGCCCTGGAGGTATGCCTTGACCGCAAGAGGGATGGCTGAACTATTTGTGCACACACCATAACCCCCCCCCCCAAAAAAAACACACCCTCTAACATGTTTGGGTCAACTCACTGGACTATTCCTCTAACAGCACAGTAGGTCTCAGATGATTCAAAAGGAAATATAGGAATAGGATCACATGGGGCATTTTGGCTGATGCCAGGAACTTCATCCTCCTCTGTATGAAGACCAAGGAAAGGAGTTCATGGAGGTTAAATTGTAAGCCAACACAATTTGTGTTGTATAATATCATTACTGATGCCAGGGCATGCCCATTCATGCAGCAACCCTAGCTTCCCATTTCCTGGCTTTGAGCTAATATGAGATTCTGGTCTTAAGCCAACAGATTTTTTTGTTTGTTTTTTAAATCAATGAATCAGTGTTTGCCATTGATAATTGATCATTCATTTCCCTAACTGTGACGATCAAATCTTCAAATAAGCCCTCTTAAGGGTGACATACTATTCCTCTCCAAAACCAGCTAAAACTTGCTAATCCAGGGAAATGTTTTGTAATGACATCAGTGTGATATCTGGCTTCATATCCAGAAATGATACGCACGTTGACTCAGTATCCTGATGTGACTTTCCATGCTCTATGAACCATTTGTTAAATGGATTTCCATTTCATTGGAAACAAATAAACTCCTTGCCCCGCATGCCAAGCATCAGTGTAGTGATGAGTGAAAGGGGAGAGGCATTCTAAGGAGAGGTCAGCAAGGAACGTTGGGTTAAAAGAAGGTATGCAAAGCATTGTGGCAAGTATTAAATATGCCATTTCCTGCTACAATAATGCAGATTTAAAGAAGCACGGAGTTCTTCAACCCTACTGTTTTAAGTCTGGTTCCACACGGTGAGAACCCTCATACATTAGCTTGGCATATTTTGAATCTGCTGGTCCCATCTTCCCTGATATTGTTACACTCCCAGCTCCTACCATTCCTGGCCACTGATCATGCTGACTTGGGCTCCTGGAAGCTGGAGTCCAATGACATCAGGAGGGCCACAGGCCCCTCATCCCCAGGCTACATCTTATATCTTATCCTAGAGATCCTAAGAAGCAGCTCTGTCTATAGCTCCTGAGCTCAGTCCTTGTCACTGTGTTCTCTTCACTATGTTTAACCAACACAGCACTGGTCTTTCAACAGTCCCAACACTACAAAAATCTGTGGAATTTCCACATGCTCTATAAGGGATGAAAGAACACTGATTTAGAATTCCTTTTATGACATAATGTGAGTTCCTATCTCTTTGAAGGCTGTTGAATGGTATTAGCAAACTAGGACCCAGACCTGAATGAAAGTGGAGTTTTGATGAATTTGAAAGAAAGCTACGCATATACACTTCCCCTCCGTACCCCCCCAAACAAATAGGGAAAGCTTTCATTTTCAAAACAGTGGAAAGTTCTGGTGGTTGCTTAAAGAGCGTTTAGTAATTTTATGCATAATCTCTTGGGGACTGAGTGATGAAAACGCCTGCATGTTTTAACACAGCCTCTTGCATGTTTCGGTTCAAAAGAGAAATGGCAAAATTACTGGAACAAACCCTGGACTAATGATCTACAGTGTTATTCCCTGCTGGGCACAACATTGAGCAAGCAGAACAAATACGCTCATGGTAGGAACCTCTAAACTCAGGTTCTCTTATTCTTACTTGTAATGGCAGTCACTGAACATTATAATTTTTCTTGAGCCTACTGCTTATCACCTTTGCAGTGTCCTTAGTTTTCATCATACAGTGGTCCCCCGACTTACGAATTTAATCCGTTCCGAAAGCACATTCGTAGGTCGAAAAGTTCGTAAGTCGAAAAAGCGATTTCCCCATAGGAATGCATTGAAGCAGTTTTAAAAAGAAAAATTCGTAAGTCGAGGAAACCGCATCTAAAATGCCAACGGATTTCCATTCGGATGTCGAAAAATTCGTTGGCATGTGGCCACTTTTTTCGTTCGTAAGTCAAAAAATTTGGATGTCAAGTATTTTGTAAGTCGAGGGACCACTGTACATTCTTGGTCTGAATCTGACTGCAACACTATCTAGCAGTTGGTGAGTATAGCGTAGTTTCTTTGTAGCAGGCATTGCTCTCCATCCCCAGGCCTGCACAGACAGGAGCTGTGGTTAAAAAAAATCTGAAAGGCACCAGGGTGGCCAAGGGTCCACTGGCAGAGGAAGGGAAGGGCGGGGGGAGCGCACTGACCCCGGCACCATCGGGGAGGGGGGTACCATCGTGGCTGCTCCCCTGGACATGTGCTGCGCACCCCCCACCATGCAAGGTGCAATGCCCCCATGGGCGGCATACCACTCCCCCAGGACGCATGGCATGCCGCTGCAGGCGGAGCGCCATGCCCCAGGATGCATGCCCCACCCCCAGGACATGCGCCAGCCATGGCCCCGTCAGCTCTCCATCCCTGGTACCGGAGCTTGCAGCTTCACCACTGCAAAGGTGCTTTAGGGATACTTCTGCAATACTATGGTTCCCAGTAATCCTTGTAAGGGATGCAGGAATGAAAGGGAACCAGGAAGAAAGCTAGCCAGAAGGGGAGGGAAGAGCTAGAGATTAGAACTGTAATGCAGCGATGAGGTTAAAGCACCTCATTTGCTGTCCCAAGAGAAATCTGAAAGAGATACAACAGTGACTAGAAGAAGCAGTGGCAATTTTGTATAATTTTGCAGAACATGCTTGCAACCAACATGATATTCTGATTTCTTTCTTCTTAAACCCCCCCCATCAGACTTGCATTACATTCCTAATTGGGGCATTACCCCCAACCCTTCATTCCAAGAAACTATGCCATGGTTCACCTGCAATTATTTGTTTTCTTCAATTGATGAGCAACCTAATTGAAAATATTCTCTAGGAAACAAATACAGTGATATAGATAACATTAAAAGAAGCCATACAACAGCTCAATAAAACCGCAAATCGCTAAAACCAACACAGTAATAGATAAAACTCAGCCATAAAATCCAGCTACAGGTGCTTCCAGACTGCTGCTATTTCCGGATGAGATTCAGTCACATGCTGGCAAATTCAAGTTGAGCAATCATAGTTGAATGGGAGCTCTTGTGCAAACCACTTCCACTGAAGACCGTACTTTTTGTGATAAGGAAAACGATGGCAGGAAAGTCCTGGAATATGTGGGATAACACTTGCTGTGATGTGGTGTTATCCAGCCTCCCCACAAACAAATGAGAATGAATGCTCATTAAATAGTGGCTGGGGTATTATTATTATTATTATTATTATTATTATTATTATTATTATTGCCATCTAACCTCCCCGCAAACAAATCAGGCCAAATGCTCAATGAAAAAGTTAGCTGGAAGCAGCCATAGACTCAAATTAAAACTCCAGCACCTAATCCCTACAAAATTCAGCCCAGGTAGAAACACTAAGAAGTGGCCCAAGTGCTATTACTTTGCAGAAACTAAAATAAAACAGGGTGTTAGGAAATGTTAAAATATGTTAAAACTACTATTACCTTAAGACAATGTGCACATGCTAAGCAGCAGATAATATTGGACTAGTGGTGGATTTGGTAGACTTAAATAAAAATAAGGATCGATTCTCCATTATATTACTAGACGCTAAGAAGGCTTTCAATAACATTTATAAACAGTATATGGAGGTAGCTTTAACTAAATTTGGATTTCCAGTGGACTTTATAAAATGGATTAAAGTATTGTAAGTTTCAATGACATCTAGAGTTAAAGTGAACAATATTGTGTCTGTTCTTTTTCCACTGCCCCAAAGGTGCCAGCCAGGGATGTCCACTTTAACCTTTGCTTTTTAATATATGTTTAGAACCCCCGGCTTGTGCGATTAAACAACATTGTGAGATTCACGGAGCAGTTCACAATCCTGCTGAATACAAAATGGTATTGTTTACAGATGATATCCTTCTGTTTATTTCGAAGGCTCAAACCTCTATTTCTTATCTGATGTGCAACCACAGCTCTATGCACATGAAAAAGAATAATAATTGAGGGAAAACTGACAGAAGTAAGTTTCCAGCAATAGGCTAACTTGCCACAACTCCACAGGGCACATCAAAAGAACCTTATAAGCTAAAGCTGAAAGAGAGCTTGAAAAGTCACGGGCAGACAGAATATACTCCCCCACCCCGCCCCAAGCACCATGCATTCAGACATATGAACTGACCCTTAGTAAAACCACAGAGATAACTCAAAACAATTTTTCTATAACCTTGTAAAGAATTGTGCTGATGTTGCTTCTTAATAAATATTCCTCTGGTTTACAAGCTGCATCTTGGAATTCTCAAAATGACATCTAATAAACATAACAAATCCCAGCCACATCCCAGCAGCATTTGCTTCAAATTAGTGTCTAAGCTTGGAGTCCAGTTCAGGGGTGTCTGTGTTCCTTATGCATAAAACCTGCCCTCCTTCGAATAACAAATGTAGCAAATCAGTCAAATGACACCACAAAGGCTCCCCAAATGAATGAGTCTCATTGTTTTTAGGAGACTTCAGTGTTACCCAAGGAATTATGCCTTCAGGGAGATTTGTCTTGGGATTTCCATTTGCTAATGAAGAAGGATGTATTTGATTAATCAGGTGCAAATAGGCCTTGGTAAACCTTTCTGAACTCTGTTTTCAGTTACATCTGTATACTAACACCAGTTCTAGACTTTCCATGCTCATATTTATGAATCCAAAACTGCACAAGAGAAAGAGGTATCAGTTATTCCTAGGTAACCCAAACAAAAGCACATTTACAGGGCTTCTGAAGGGAGAAGCTTTCCAAACAGCACCATAATAACTCTGAAGCTCTCTCAACATTCCACACCATTGAATTTTGGGTGGTGCAGTCTTAGGTCAGGATATCACCAGCACTCCATGCATCAGCATTGGTGACCACACAATTGAGGTGGTTCCACCATAACCAGCAATCTCTCAATCAGCACTGAGCTGGATAAGCATATTGGGAACAAAGCTATAGCAATAGCTCGCTTCTCCAAAAGGGCATGGGAGAATGTGATGCTAACATCTAATACCAAGATGAAGGTCTACCAGGCTTGTGCATTGAGCACACTGATTTATGGAAATGAGTTGTGGGCAACTTACAACTGTCAGGAGCGACACCTCAATGCCTTCCACATGCACTGTGTCAGGAGGATTTGGGGTATCACATGGCAGAACAGAATTCCCACTTCTGCTGTGTCGCAGTTTGCTTCTTGTTCTGCCAGAGCTTGGAGAACACAGATGTGATGATGGACTCTCTGTATATAGAATGTAAATAAATGTAGTTTAGATCTACGGATGTTTCCTTCTTCTTGCAGCGTGATGCTGTAAGACTTGTGTGCTCTTCTCATAAGAGAAGGGTCATAGATGGGCACTCTGGTATTTTTTTTTTTTTAAATAATTTTTATTAATTCATTTTGTTCAACAAAAAAAGAAAAAGGAAAATAACAAAGTATTACAAGCGCTGCCATACAACACTACTCAACAAAATTTAACATCCCACATAAACATATCTGAGTCATATTATTTCTATCTTAAGGGGAAAAAGAAAAGAAAAGAAAAGAATATATATATATATATATATATATATATATATATATATATATACTATCAAAAAATAAAAAAAAAAAAAAAAAATTTAGAGAAGGAAAAAAAAAAAAAAAAAAAAAAACAAAAACAAAAACAAAAACAAAAACAACCAGCCAAACATATAATTAGATAGTCCATATATCCACTTGCTTATACATACCTTTATATACTTAGACTCTCTTACCTACAGATACATAACAGGCTTAACTTAACAAAACTTTAAATTCACAAATCCGACTTCCTGTCAAGTCCCCATGCATCTACCTCTCTTATTGTTGAATGTAAATCAAACAGTTCGAGTTCGTTCAAATATTTTCCAATACATTCCACCATGTCATATATCTATCTTTCCTCGACTCTTTGCCTTTCCTTTAGCACTCAAAAGCTGGCATGGATGTAAAATTATTATTATACTTTTGGGCATATTTCTTGTATATATCCCAATTTTCAGCAAATTTTTGTTTGGATTTTTCTCTGATATTATTAGTTAATAGGGCTAATTCGGCGAATTCTTGTAGTTTGCTCTGCCAATCTGAAATTTTTGGAAGTTCTTGTTCTTTCCAGCTTTTTGCCACCAAGATTCTGGCCGCCGCAATTGCGTAGAGAAATACTTCTTTTGATTTATTTGGGATTTCTTTTCCCACCATGCTTAATAAGAATATCTCCGGTTTTTTTGTAAAAGATACTCCCATCATTTTTTTTAATTCCTGATAGATCTCCCCCCAAAAGACTTTAACTTTTTCACACCTCCACCACATGTGAATCATATCCCCATTATTTGCACCACATCTCCAACACACGTTTGCCATGTTTTTGTACATTTTTGACAGTCTACTGGGAGTGAGGTACCAGCGGTGGATTCATTTTTAACATATTTTCTCTTATGTTATAATTGGCTGAGAATTTCAAATTGACCCTCCACAGAGTTTCCCAATCCTTGAACATAATTGGGTGACCAACATCCTGTGCCCATTTTATCATTGAGTCTTTAACGGTCTCTTCCATTACTTCATAATCAAGAAGCAGTTTATACATTCGCGAAATTAATTTGGTCTTGTTATTTATCAGTTCATTTTCAAATCTAGTGGGCTCCTTTTCGAAGCCCACCAGTTTGTCTTTCTTATAAACTTCATTGATTTGGAAGTAATCTAACCAGCTGAAAAGGTATTTTTTGACCTCTTCATAGTTTCTCAGCTTAATTTGTTCCTCCGCTCCTGTCAGTAACATATTATATGTTATCCATTTCTTATTTATATTATTTATTTTTTTGACCGCGATGACCTCAAACGGGGAAATCCATCTTGGTGTTTTAGGTTCCAGGATATCTTTTATATTTTGTCCATACTGAGAATATAGCCTTTCTTATTACATGGTTTGAAAAACTTTGATGGACTTTTATTTTACCATAATTAAGGTAGGCATGCCAACCGAAACGGTTGTCATAACCTTCCAAATCTAGAACATCCCAATTCTGTAGTGTGCACCATTCCTTCAGCCAGAGTAAACAAGAGGCTTCGTAATAGAGCTTCAGATCTGGAAGACCGTATCCACCTCTATCTACGGTATCAATTAGTATCTTATGTTTCACTCTGGGTCTTTTGCCACTCCATAAAAATTTTGAGATTTCTCTTTGCCACTTTTCGATGTTACTAACCTTCTCTATAACTGGGAGTGTTTGAAACAGGAAAAGAAGCTTCGGTAAAACATTCATTTTGATTACTGAGATGCGGCCTAAGAATGATAGGTTTAATCTATTCCAGATCTCTAATTGTTTTTTAATCTCGTTCCAAGATTTGGAATAGTTGTCGTTATAAAGATTAATGTTTTTTGCTGTGATCCAAAGACCAAGGTACTTTATTTTGGAGTAGATTTTAATTTGTGTTATTTTTTCCAATTCTTCTTTTTCAGCTGATGTTAAGTTTTTAACTAACAATTTTGTTTTATCTAAATTCAGTTTAAATCCCGAGACTTCACCATACTCGTTTACAATTTCAAGGACCTTGCAGATGCTTTCTACTGGTTGTTCTGTCGTTATAATCAAATCATCCGCAAAGGCCCGCAGTTTGTAACTTCTCTCTCCCAGTTTTATTCCCCTTATGTCTTTATGCTCACGAATTTGTTTGCATAATATCTCCAGGGTTAGTATAAAAATTAGGGGTGACAGTGGGCAACCCTGTCTGACTCCTTTACTTATCTGACATTCTTGAGATGTATTTCCATTTATGATTATTTTAGCAGTTTGTTTTGAATAAATTGCGTCAATTCCTTTTAGGTATTGCTCTCCAAATTCCATATGATTTAAGACCCCTTTCATAAATGTCCACGACACTCTGTCGAAGGCTTTTTCAGCGTCCACGGCCATAAAGGCCGCCTTTTTCTCTGTTTTTATATCAAGATATTCTATTAAGTTTATTATATTTCTTGTATTACTTTGTATGTGCCTCCCGGGTAAAAAACCCGCTTGATTGTCATGTATTATTGTCTGTAGGACCTTTTTAGTTCTTTGGGCCAAAATACTTGCGTAGAGTTTGTAATCGTTATTTAATAGAGCAATTGGTCTATAGTTAGAAATGTTCTGATGGTCTGATCCTTGTTTTGGGATCAGAGCAATCAGGCTATCCTTCCAGGAGTCCGGCATTGTGCCCTGTGTCATGATGTTATTCATGATGTTTTTTAGAGGGTCCGCCAGTATATCCTCAAACTTTTTATAATAAATTATTGGCAGACCATCTGGTCCCGGTGCCTTCCCAGTTTTCGCTTCTTTGATTGCTTTTTGTATTTCATACATTGCTATAGGCGCATTTAATACTTCTCTTTGTTCTTTGGTAATTTTCGGAAGACAATTCCGTTTCAGATAGTCATTTATCTCTTGCGTTGTCTCTTTTCCTTCTTTATACAATTCAGTATAGAATTGGACAAAGCATTTTTCAATTTCGTTCAGATTAGCTATTATTTTCCCCTCGTACTTTACCCTATTTATAAACCTTTCCGTTTCTCTTTTCTTTAATTGCCATGCCAATACTCTCCCCGGTTTATTAGCCTGTTCGAAAGTTCTTTGTTTCATATATCTTAATTTCCACTCCATTTCTTCATTTAATATCATTTTATATTGAGATTGCAGAATGTTTATGTCTCTCTTAATTTCTGAATTAGTAGGTTCCGCATAAAGATCCAGTTCCCTTTTCTTTATCTTTTCTAACAACTCTTGCTTTCTTTTTTCCTTTTGCTTTTTTTGAATTGAATTTTGTTGGATAAAGAATCCTCTGAGGACCGCTTTACTTGTATCCCAGACAATTTTTGGATCGGTACCTTTATTTAAATTTAACTCAAAAAATTCCTTTAAAGTCTTTTTTGCTTTATCTAATATTCTTTCGTCCTTCATTAATATTTCGTTTAACCTCCATCTTGTCCCCTTCCTTTTCCCCCAGTTTAATGTTAAATGTACCGCATTATGGTCTGAAATTGTCTTAGGTTGAATTTCGACTTTCCGGGTTTTTACTGTCAAGTCTTTTGTTAGCCAGATAGCATCAATTCTTCCTGCCGAGTTGTTAGGGTATGAAAAGTAGGTATAATCTCTTTTTAACGGGTTCTGGATTCTCCACACATCTTCTACATTTAATAGATCAATTAATTGGAAAAAAGATACTGGAAGTTTTATTTGCTTTCTTTTGGCGATCTTCTTAGATCTATCTAAATCAGGATTTACAACTCCATTCTGATCTCCTAATAATATAATTTTTTCACCAATACATTCCGCCAACTCTTTCGCTAGCTTCTGATAGAATTCACTCTTTCTTACATTCGGTGCATAGAAGCCTATAACCTTGATTCTCTCCCCTTGGACCGATATTTCTATCAC
>OFHU01001708.1:0-38682 GCA_900245905.1 Lacerta viridis
CACCCCCCCAAAAAGAAAAGGGAAAAAAAAAACCACTGAGCGAAAAGACGAGAAAACTTTTTCTGTGTGTATACATTACACGATATAGGGCTAGGACCAAGGTTCGGAATCCATAGAGGCTACTCAGCCAGGGCTGTTTACTTGCCTGTCAATTTAAACTACCTCACAGGGTTGTTGTGAGGATTAAATGGGGAGGGGGAGAGAACCATGAACACAACCTCGAACTCCTTGAAGGAGAGGTGGGGTAGAAATGCGATATTAAAAGCACGAGTCTCTATGCTCCGATGCGGTGTACCCCCAAATTCCACGCCGCCAAGAATAAACTGAAGTGAGCCGCTGCCTTCAAAGCATGCCCTGTTTGAACTCCTGAGCTCACGTGTCAAGCCCACTTCACACACACACCCCACTACGGCCTGTTACGCCCCCGCCCCCTTCTGGCCACTTCTAGGTTCCGGCGATGCACACGTGCAGTCGCGTGTCAGTTCGGATGTGTGTAAATTGGTGGTACCTTAATATAAGGGGCTTGACAACGAGTCAACATAAACGGATTTTCCATGCCGTTACACCTGCAAACAGATTGATATTGATTCATTGATCAAAGGGGGCCATAAAAATATGCCGCCCCCCCCCTTTGATCAATGGATAGACAACGTGACAACTCTTCCAACGTATGAACAGATCATTTTCAGGCGAAGATTCGTATGGAAAAAATATAATTATATTTGGAATGTATTTACTGAAACCATAGTGATTCATGAACTGATGAGGGGAATAAGCAGCTCATCTCCTTACATATGCTGTATACTACATTGTACTTTAACTTTAATTCCATTTTGAGTATACCCCTCCCCACTCTCTCACTATATATAAGGGTCTGGTGACTTCTGTTTCAGTGTATCTGAAGAAGTGTGCATGCACATGAAAGCTCATACCAAGAACAAACTTAGTTGGTCTCTAAGGTGCTATCGGAAGGAAATTTATTTATTTTTTAAATTTTGTTTTTATTTTCCTTTTGTTATTGTTGTTTTCCTCTGCTTTCTGTTGCTTTTTAAGTATTTCCTCCCCTTTCCCCCTTTTTTCTTTATTTCATTTACCTTAATTTATTGTCAAGCTTTCTCTCTCTCTCTCTCTCTCTCTCTCTCTCTCTCTCTCTCTATATATGGTAACCCCATCTTGAGAATGTTGAAATGCCTGAAAGATAGGATACAAGGATTTGGGCAACAAATATCACAACTGGAGAGAGACTTTTTGGAATGTAATGTAAAATTATTGTCTAAAATTCATAAAATATTATTGGAATGGGAGACAAAGGATAAGCAAGTAAAATCCTCATTGATACACTGGGCCATAGGTATCGTTCTTAATACAGACATGGAAGCATGGGAACAATTGTGGAATATGGATATTAAATTTACAGCACGTTTTAGTCTAAGAGAAAACTATATGAAAATATAGCAAGTCGGCAAAAATGTATAAATCTGAACCAAATAAGTGTTGGAAATGTAAAGAGAAAGAAGGTTCTTTTTATCATATGTGGTGGTCTTGTAGTAAGGTTAAAGCTTACTGGGAAATGATATATAATGAATTGAAAAGGATGTTTAAAATAACGTTTGTAAAAAAAAAAACAGAAGCTTTTCTTTTGGGAATTATAGGGACAGAACTGTATAGAAACCTATTCATGTATTCTACTGCAGCGGCAAGAATTTCACTTGCCCCAAAATGGAAAGAAGCAGAAGTCCCAGCAAAGGAAGAATGGATACAAAAACTTATGGAATATGCAGAAATGGCAAAACTTACCGGAAGAATAAGAAATCAAGATAACAAACTTTTTAATAAAAGAATGGAAATGGTTTATTGAATATTTACAGATAAATTGTAAACAGATAAGAACATTGGCAGGATTATTGTAATAACCTGCAGTTTTATAAGAGTATATATTTAAAGTAGATGAATAAATGAGCAAATTAAGTTAATTTGGATATGCAGAAGATATTAAAAATAAATTTAAGGAACCACAGAAAGAGGGGGAAGGAAGTCAAGTTTTGAAATGTTAAAATGATTGTAAAATTAGTGAAATGTATAAATCTGAAAAGCATAAATAAAATTTAAAAAAGAGAGAATGAAATAATACAAAATATCTAATACATAAAACAAAATCGGTTCCCAGACTGATAGAGCAGTGGTTCCCAATTAGTGGAAGACCCCTTTTTCAAAAGCCAAGCCACGGACCCCCTACTTTTGAAATTGTTGATAACGCTATGGTACTTACCTGTGCAAAGCTTTTTTTTGGAAGTAAATGTGGGGTAGTCCCTGATAAGCAAAGGATTTTATGTATACGGGGGGAAAAACAGACCATAAAATTTGTAGTAATACCACACAAAAATGGCAAAGGTTTAGTTAGTGCAGGAGACAAGTTTAATTTTATTAAACTCACCTTTGAGGGCGGCATGATGGAGCCCAAGGTGGCACAAAAGCCTAGGTGCCCCTGAGATTGCAGCACGCCACTCAGAAAAGCAGTGCAGGGCTGGGTTCACAGTGTGCCGAAGCTACTGTGCCCCGCCTCCATGGCGCAGTGCCCGCGCAGCCGGCCCAGGTGCCAGCGGGGCTCGTTACACCACTGGTCTACATTCTTTGAAAAATGATTTCAATGAACCATCACAAGTCACATCAACAGGTGCACAGATAGAGTTGTTAGTTGTACAACGCCACATTCAAAAGGATTCCTTATCCATGAATTTTCAGGGTTTGCTGCAGGGAAGAAATCTCTGGAGCTAGTAGCTAAATCACACAGGTGCTCAGTGATGTAATGTTTTACTTCTGGTATCAATTCTTCATCATTGGCCTTCCTAAATGTCTCCAGTGTTGGGATGTTAGTGAGGCCGCCACCTTCTACTCAGCTTGCCCATAACCAGTACTTTTTTCTGGGGGGACGCAGGGGTGAGCATACCCCTAAACTTATTGTGAATCTAAGTTTGGCCTCATTGAGGCACAGTATGAGTAGGAAAATGAGAGTATCCCTAATTTTATTTTATTTTTTAGGGAAAAAAAGCACTGCCATAACCATAATTTTTAAATCACAGCCTCAATCTTATCTTTAATGTGAAAAAATGTTCACATCACTAACTTGAAGGCTTGTGTTGAGAATGTTCAAGTATGTGAAAATGTCTGCTAAGTAGATTACCATACACAACCACACAAAGTTGTTCAACTGGTCACGTGGAAATTTTGAATCTGTCAGAAAAAGTCGTGCTTCATCATGTGACTCCAAGAATTGCTTCAATATTTTCTCCCTTGACAGCCAATGCACTTCTGCATGTAAAAGTAACTACATATGCATGCAAGCAGGAACTAGTCACGAACAGAGGCTGGATGATCCATAGAAGGCTTTCACTGTGCAATTAACAAGATAAGTGAGTCTTCCAGCAGAGGATGGTGCCCAGGACCCCGTGGATGTGTTCCCTTGCAAAAGCAGATAACACAAGGCTTCAGCTTTTGCAGAGACCAAGCTCCACAAGGCACCCCTGCCCCTGAACTGTGCCAGCTGGTCATTTTGGGAACAACCGTTTAGTGCCTAGATTTTTGTTACTGTTTTCTACTTCCTCCCCTGTCCCATTTTCCTTACATGTCTTTTTTTTCCCCTTCCCCAAATTGCAACCCTGCTGGTAGGGAGCATCTTCTGTTGATTGCACTACTGTGGGAGGCTTTTTGGCTGAACAGCGGGGCGCATATGTTCCCAGGAAATATATAGATAAATTATCAGAGCTCAAGGACACATTCCAGTCTGGTCAAAAACCACCCAAGGAGGATGCAAAGCAAAGCAGTTGAGCGTTTCTGGAAGTTTGTTCTAATATCCAGCAGAAGCCTGCTTCCCTATACGGTTCTAATTCTGCCCTCCAGAGAAGCAGAGAGGACAAGTCTGCTCCCTCTTCAACATGAGAGTTCTTCAGAGAGCCACCATAATGTCCACCCTTAGTGTTCTCTGCTCCAGATCCAGCATGCAGAGGTTCCTTCAATTGTTCCTTATCAGACTTGGTTTTCAGATGCTTCACAAGAGGTGAACAGCCATTTTCAGCCCAATTCGCTTCTAGACAAGCTGCATGACGTTGATAGGCGGGGCCAGAGGCAAGACTGGATGGAGCAATGTAGGCCAGTTTCTATGCACACCCCTCTCTATCCTTCATACAGGTGACCAAGAGTCATGATCAGAATCCCAGCTGGGCCAAAAGGCACTCAAGGAGGGTGCAAAGCAGGACCGCCCAGGGCCAGGCCAGTCTGAGGCAGACTGAGGCACCTGACTCAGGCTGCAGAATCCAAGGGCACCACCTTGCACATGCTGGAGAAGCAAGGTGAAGCAGTTGTAGCAGCTTCTGGGTTCTGGGAGATCTTGTGAAAGCCCCATGAGATCTCATGGAGGATTCCAGAGGCCTCACATGGCAGTTCCAAGATCTTGGGTAAGCAGGGCAGAGTACCTCGCTTACTGCAGTCTCAGGAAGGCCATACAAGGCCTTTGCACCATCGTGCAGGATCCCAGAAACCACAGCTGGGCCATGCTGTTAAGTCCAGCTCTGGCAGAGTCCGGGGGGGACGGGTGACAGATAGCACACAGTGCACACATGGTGCAGCACCTTCCCATTTCACCTCAGGCCCCTCCCTGTAACAGCGGGTGCTTTCAAAAGAGGACAGTCTTCAGTAAAATAGCACACACAAAACCTTGTTACCATTAAGAGCCATTCCAGGGAATTGAATGCTTCCCGCTCTGTGGTCCCAAGAAGTATTTCCTAAGGAAGTTTACAAGCACTCAAAGGTCTAAAATTTGCAGTGAGTCATGATAGAGGACTGTGAGTCATGACACCATAAGGTTATAAATAACTCATGCAACTAATTGTCTGTGCATCTCTTCTTTTTAATGCCTCTTTGTGGTGTCTGGGTCAACCTAATGCAGAAAAAGCTGCCATTTCATTGCTATTGTGATGGTGGTGGTGGTTTATGATTTACATACCGTGGTACCTCTGGTTATGGATTTAATTCATTTCGGGGTGCCATGTTCACCCCCCAAAAAACCCATAACTAGAGGCACCACTTCTGCGCACGGCGCGGCACAATAGAGCGCTTTTGCACACACGCACAATGTGCAGAGTGCTTCTAAACATGCACAAGTGGCGAAACCCGGAAGTATACATTTCCGGGTTTGCCGCGTTTGCAACCCAAAAGTTACGTTACCCGCAGGTAACGTAACCCGAGGGTCCACTGTACCGCCTTTCATCACAAGATCACAGGGTGGTTCACAGGATGAAGTACAAGGTAAAAACCACTAGTAAATAGTTGAAACAACAAAACAACAATATTGTAGAATATTAATTAGCCAAAGGCCTGGTTTTCACCTGGTACCTAAAGATATATAATGAAGGTGCCAGGTGAACCTCCCTGGGGAGAGCATTCCACAAATGGAGAGCGACTGCAGAAAAGGCCCATTCTCATGTTGCCACCCTCCAGACCTCTCAAGGAGGAGGCACAGGAAGCAGGGCCTCAGATGGTGATCACAGGGTCTGGGTCTATTCATATGGAGAGAGGTGGCCCTTGAGGCATTGTGGTCCTAAGCCATTTACCGGTAATACTTTATAGGTCAAAACCAGCACTTTGAATTGGGCCCCAAAACATACATACATACATACATACATACATACATACATACATTTATTTATTTATTTATTTATTTATTTATTTATTTATTTATTTCATCCTGCAGATTGGACTATTGTAAGAAGCTTTAAATCAGGCTGGCATTTTAAAAAGGGCTCATCTGCAGCCACACTAGTGACAAGGGGCCTGCCAATTAGATTCCATCGTGCCAATATCAGCGGCTATCTGCTCTGGGTCACTGCCTCACTTCCAAGCTCAATTCATCAGGATGCTGGTTTTCACTGTTAACTCCCAAGTCTAACCACTGCACCTGTTCTCCCTTGCTTGAACGTTTGGGCTATCACACGTGGTAGACCTGCAGAGAGCCCAAGGCCTACTGGGACGTGATATAAAATGAAATTTATTTCCTTCAAAAAAAAATTCATTTTTCATCTGAGCACTTTCATAGAAAGAGCACAAAGTTCAGCTTAACATTTAACATGCACACCCAGCAATGCTACAAGGTGCTGCTCTGGGTAAAGGGACTCATCCTTCTTCCAGTTTGGTGTAGTGGTTAGAAGCGGCAGACTCGTAATCTGGGGAACCGGGTTCGTGTCTCTGCTCCTCCACATGCAGCTGCTGGGTGACCTTGGGCTAGTCACACTTCTCTGAAGTCTCTCAGCCCCACTCACCTCACAGAGTGTTTGTTGTGGGGGAGGAAGGGAAAGGAGAATGTTAGCCGCTTTGAGACTCCTTCGGGTAGTGAAAAGCGGGATATCAAATCCAAACTCTTCTTCTTCTTCTTCTCTAGTCATCTCTTCCTGCATCAGAACGGTGGGTGTGTGTGTCTTCCAAGGTTTTCTACAGTGGAGCCCTCAGGGTCAGATGACAGCAGTACCACATACCCAGGCTGCGTGGGGGTGGGCACTGATTCTATAGGTTCATCTGTAGCAGGACCTCTGGATCTGGCCCTGCACACCTTTACCCTTCAGAGTCATAGATCATAGAAAATGTAGAGTTGGAAGGGGCCCTGAGGGTCATCTAGTCCAGGGGTCCCCAAACTAAGGCCCGGGGGCCAAATACGGCCCAATTGCCTTCTAAATGCGGCCCGCAGATGGTCCGAATCAGCGTGTTTTTACATGAGTAGAATGTGTCCTTTTATTTAAAATGCATCTCTGGGTTATTTGTGGGGCATAGGAATTCATTCATATTTTTTTTTCAAAATATAGTCCGGCACAAGGTCTGAGGGACAGTGGACCGGCCCCCTGCTGAAAAAGTTTGCTGACCCCTGATCTAGTCCAACCCCCTGCAATGCAGGAATCTCATTAAAGCATCCATGACAGATGGCCATCCAACCTCTGCTTAAACCTCCAAGGAAGGAGAGCCCACAACCTCCGGAAGTCCGTTGCTTATCGACAGAAAGTTCTTCCTGATATTTAGTTGGACTCTCCTTTCTTGTAAACTTGAAGCCATTGGTTTGAGTCCTACCCTCCAGAGCAGGAGAAAACAAGCTTGGCCCATCTTCCACGTTACAGCCCTTGAGACACTGGAAGATGGCTATCACATCTCCTCTCAGTCTCCTCGTTTCCAGGCTAAACATACCCAGATCTTTCAACCGTTCCTCATAAGGCTTGGTTTCCAGTCCTTTCCTCCATCACCTGATGTAGAAGAGTCGAGCTCCTTGACCCTGACACCTTCCATGTCCACAAGCAGTTCCCAGAGTGGGGGGTGCTGCCCCTGGGAGCTAGTGGGATTACCCAGGAGGGCGCTAAGAGGCAAGGGGGAAGCTGCAGGGCTCTGAAGATGAAAATGACTATCTTACCTTGAAAAGCTGGTATCACTGCATCAGTTCCATCAGTCTTGGTGAATTAATTAAACTAAATAGTTTTAATTGGATTTTGAATAAATGTGCAGTTAATTGTTTTGAATTTTATTGTGTTATCATCTTCCTTAATGGATTGTGCAAATGGCAATTCTGAATAATGCTTTTTATAGGATACAGGTGGGAGTCACATGGGATTAGTTTATGGAAGCTGGGGGGCAGTAGCCTGAAAACATTTGGGTACCTGCACCCAAACCAGTAGGAACAGACAGATCCTTCCCAACTCCTCTCCAGGTGCCACCTGAGTCTGCTCCTGCATACTGAGCACCATCCCTTGACTTGTCAGACTCTATCCTGAATCTCAGCATGCGAACCCCAGGAGCTCTGCCTTAAAACCAAGCTCTCCCAAATGAGTCCATCATCCAAGTAGGTCCATGGAAGCAAGAGCTTTAGATGTGAAAAGTGTGTGTTTGGAATGTGCCACCATCCAATGCATTCCAGATGCAGAAGCACTGCGAAAACAACACTCTGCCAGTCACAACTTCCTTTTTCAGAGCCTATTAAAGACCACAAAGGCGCAATGAGCCCAATGAATGATGGTTCGGATTAGATCCTAGGTCGTTAAGTGGAGATATTCCACTTGCAGCTGCCAACCAGGCCCTGCTTAAAGGAGATCATTTTGACATGCCCTTTTGAGTGTTTATTTAATGCAAATGCAATCCACCCCCAGTTTGGTTCTGTTTCCTTGGAAGGAAACTTTCTGTGCATGCTTTTCGGCAATTGCACACATAGAAAATGCAATAGATGGATGGGGAGCAAGCCTTGATCTGGTAGCCTCACTGTGGGCTAATCCATTATGGGAAGTGGGGCATTGCATCACGAACCTCAGTTTGCACTCTACAAGGCCCCACCAACTTGCAAACCAGTCCAGGGATTGGCCTTGCCTGTCAGCTTCCTCTAAATTGGTCCCAGTATTGCCCTTGTAGAACTCAACAGGGAAGAAGATGGAGACAGATCTAGAATGAGTAGGTTCTACCTGTCATTGGTTCTGGTTCCACCTACTGTTGGGCTCCCTGCCTTCTGCCCTACCAGTTTCAGTGAGCACCAGCTGCTACTGCAGCTATTTACAGATGAGCATTGCTCAGGACCAGAGCTGTCAACCTTTCCCTTTTTTGGCAGGAAATTCCCTTATTATAG
Organism: Lacerta viridis; assembly: GCA_900245905.1. Classification (NCBI taxonomy): domain Eukaryota; kingdom Metazoa; phylum Chordata; class Lepidosauria; order Squamata; family Lacertidae; genus Lacerta; species Lacerta viridis. The sequence continues at coordinate 8,639 of OFHU01001708.1, forward strand.
TATTGGGAAACAGCAGGGAGGGTTGACAGCTATGGTCAGGATGCGGGTGGCGCAGTGGTCTAAACCACAGAGCCTAGGGCTTGCCGATCAGAAGGTCGGCGGTTTGAATCCCCACAATGGGGTGAGCTCCCATTGCTCAGTCCCTGCTCCTGCCACCTAGCAATTCAAAAGCATGTCAAAGTGCAAGTAGATAAATAGGTACCGCTCCAGCGGAAGGTAAACGCGTTTCCTGCACTGCTCTGGTTCGCCAGAAGCGGCTTAGTCATGCTGGCCACATGACCCGGAAGCTGTCTGCGGACAAACGCCGGCTCCTCGGCCTATAGAGCAAGATGAGCACTGCAACCCCAGAGTCGTCCACGACAGGACTTAGCAGTCAGGGGTAGAGATGTGAAGGCCCAGAAAAAACCGGAAAAATTCAGGGAAAAACCCGTTTTTTTTCCTGAAGCCTTTTTTGTTTTTTTCCGAAAAACTGGAAAAATTGGAAAAATTGGAAAAATAAAAAATAGATTATGGAATGTTTTATTTTAACATGATGAATAAAATATTTTAAGATAAGGGGTTCAAATATTTTATAAATCATTTCTAAAAAATATGTATGGTATCAGATTATTCTAATTTCTGTGAGGACAAGCAAGTCCTAGGTTACAAACTGAACTCTCCAATGCAAGAACAAGATACATTTCTTCCTTTAGGAGGTGCTGTTGTCACCAGAAAAGAAAAAGGTTTCAGTTTTGTTTTTGCATGCGTGTGGTATGCATTGGTTCTGTTCCTCTTCACTAGGCCTCAAAGCACTGGAAGAAAATATAGAGCAACAAAAAGGGCCTGAAAGTATATACTTAATTACAGCTCAGAAAATGATTCTGATTAAATTTCATGCCCATTCATTGAAACTTAGTCCCACTTCCTTCTTCAGTTCTTTTTATGTTTTTTTAAATACTGTGGAGAGGAAATATGAATAATTGTTACTTCTGGATTTTTAAAAATTGTTTTGTGGAGTTTTTTTTGTTCCACATAAACTAGTAAACAGTTCAGGAGATTGTTGCTCCATTTGTTACAAATACAAATAAATATTATTTTAAAAGTAAATTATGTTTGTAATAATATACACTATATTTTTAATATGCTAGTTGTGATAATTTTATGCCCATTAAAATTGTCCATAGTTATATTTTATGTTTCTAAAGTAACAGAATGACTTTCAATCTGGAAAAGAAAAAAGAAGTGCTAATGTAGCATTTTTTTTCAATTTTTCCAAAAATTTTTTTTCCAAAAAAAATAAATCAGGGGTTTTTTTCCGAGCTTCAAAATTTCCGGAAATTTTACATCTCTAGTCAGGGGTCCCTTTACCTTTTATTGGCCAGGAGAAGATTGAGACCTGCTGAGGCCCCAAACTGCGCCAGGCTGAAGGAGCCCCATTGCCTGAACCAGCCACTGATGCTGTTTGACAACATATGGACCCCCAGCCTAATGCAATTTTGATATTTCTGCACAGATATGACCAATAACTGTGTAGTCATTAGGAGTTCTTTTTGTCGTACCAAAATGATAATGTCTGTTTCAGAGTCTGTTTCCCCACCTTTCCATTATTTTTTGTAACTAGTGTTAATAGAAAAATTAAGGATTTTTTTTGGGGGGGGGTTAAATCTAGAGGGCCCTCATAACCCAAGGCCCTAAAATATAGCTTACCTTGCTTGTGCATAAACCTGACACTGGCAATGATCATGGTCTGTCACTTTCCCTGGGAACAAAGCTACATGGCACTTTCCCTGGGAGCTTCAAAGCTACATACAACGTCACCTTACCTGTGAGGAGAGCAAATGGCAGAGAGTTGGGGATCCTCAAGATGAATTTGCACAAAGCTAACAAGGTGATCCGCGGAAGCTGTCTGCGGACAAACGCCGGCTCCGTCAGCCTGTAGAGTGAGATGAGCGACGCAACCCCAGAGTCGTCCGCGACTGGACCTAATGAATTACCTTTACCTAACAAGGTGATTAGTCCAAGGCCTCATTTGCACAATACTGTACATTTAAAACAGTATTATGTTACTTTAAACAGACACTGCTTCCTCCAAAGAATATTGGGAAATGTAGTTTATTCAGGGTGCCAAGAGATGATAGGAGACCACAATTTGCCTCACAGAGCTACAATTCCCAGAGTTCCCTGGGAAGAAAGTTCGACTACGGAATTCAGTTCCACAAGAGGCAGTGAAGACCACTGTCCTGGGTAGTTTTAAAAGCAGATTATACAAGTTTATGGGGGATTAGGCTATTAGTAGCTACCAGCCACAAAGGCTATGTTCTACCTCCACTTTCAGAGCTAGTTGCTGGAAATCACAAATGGGAAGAGTTGCTTTTGCACTCAGGACCAGCTCTCAGGCTTCTGATTGGGACATCTGGGTGGCCAAAAGTGAGAAGAAGATGCTGGACTACGTGGACCTTTGGTCTGATTCAGCGGGGCTCTTCTTCTATGTTCTTATTCTACTCAACGGAGCTGCCACAGCCATGTAAATACAGTGGCACCTCGAGTTACAGACTCCGCTAACCTGGAAGTAGTACCTCAGGTTAAGAACTTTATAATGTGTTTATAATGTGTATATGGATTAAGATTAGATGAGAACGATGATTTTATAATGTTATAAAATTACTAAAGAAGATTAGAAATGAACGCAGAAGAGAGGATGTGAGGAGGTCCCTAAACAATGTGAGGAATATGATAAGGATAGTTTAATAAGTGTTTGTTAAGATTTTTGTATTTTTGTGTTTAATTTTGTTATTTTTTGTAGTTTTGTAGTGTTATGTATTGTTTTGTTGTATTTTGTGTTTGTTGTTTTAAATTTTTTAATAAATTCTTATAAAAAAAAAAAAGAACTTTACCTCAGGATGAGAACAGAAATCGCACGGCGGCAGCGGGAGGCCCCATTAGCTAAAGTGGTACCTCGGGTTAAGAACGGTTTCCGGTTAAGAACGGACCTCTGGAATGAATTAATTTCATAACCAAAGGTACCACTGTACTTCAACCTGCTGCCTATTAATTCCTGTGCCCACCCCCATAAGTTCCATTGTGGCACTGATGATTGAAATAGTGAGGAAGACAAAAAAAAGGCAGCAAGGGGGATTTTTGGTTTGCCAGTTATTATTCTAGCAGCCTGACTCCACAAGGTCGTTCTGAGAGTTGGAGTCACTCAGTTTCCATGGGAGCCTATCTTGGCCATCACTGACAATAAGCAGAAATGTTCTGGTATAGCTTTTTAATTTAGTTGCCCCCGGTGCTTCTTAATTTATTGATAGCATTCATTTCCCAGCTAGGATTTGTTTACCTCCCATCCTCGGTTTATAAGGTTTATTTGATTATTCTGAACAAAACAGATATAAGTTCCTTTTTCATATCCAGAGCAAGGTAGAAGAATATAGGCTGGAGAGGAAAAAAAGGATACAGCCAATGTCAGTCGTACTCAGAATAGACCAACTGAAATTAATGGATTCATTTTAATGGACTTTGCTTTGAGTAGGACTGAATTGGAGAGAGCCCAGAGTATTTATTACCAATTTATTAGCAATTATTATATATCTTGAGAACAGAGCATTTTAGAGCTAGTTATATGACCAAACTCTCATCAGTTTCCTTAAGAAATGCCTTGGATGGCCAATACAACCAGGTTCCATAACACAGACAGACTTTGTATTTGTGGTTAAGCTCAGCTGGAAGACATCAGTTAGACTGCTCTTTATCTAGAGACCCAAGAGATCGCTTTTTGGAACATTTGCTAGCAAAAGCAAGCAGGCACACCCCAGCAGAAGTGGTTTACCGTAGTTTCTTTTGAGTGACAATAAAGCTGTATAACACCCTGAGTTGCCCCTCTATTCACTGGGCTGGGGGGGGGGAGGAATTAAATAAAATCACTATAAATTGTTGTGGTGATTCAGAGGTTTAATAAGAAATTTAAAAGTTGTTATTATTTCTGCTTTCATCTTTTCTCAGCTGGCTACCATTTAACTTCAGCTGTATGAAATTGCATAGGGTAAACCATAAAGAAGGCTGATCGCTGAAGAATGATGCTTTTGAATTATGGTGCTGGAGAAGACTCTTGAGAGTCCCATGGACTGCAAGAAGATCAAACCTATCCATTCTGAAGGAAATCAGCCCTGAGTGCTCACTGGAAGGACAGATCCTGAAGCTGAGGCTCCAATACTTTGGCCACCTCATGAGAAGAGAAGACTCCCTGGAAAAGACCCTGATGTTGGGAAAGATTGAGGGCACAAGGAGAAGGGGACGACAGAGGACGAGGTTGGACAGTGTTCTTGAAGCTACCAACATGAGTCTGACCAAACTGCGGGAGGCAGTGGAAGACAGGAGTGCCTGGTGTGCTCTGGTCCATGGGGTCATAAAGAGTTGGACATGACTAAATGACTAAACAACAACAAAAAACTTAGGGCATTGCTGAAGATATGTAGGCATAGACGAGGTCAGTTCCTTTTATGGGAAGCCACTTGGAAGCCCTGTATGAGATTGAGGTAAGCAGTGGAGGCTGGTCCAATGGTCCACTAGGTTCAATAAGGCACCGCCCAGCCCTTCCCATAAGACCAGGATCAAGGAGACAGGTGGTTGGTTTCATTTGCCCAAGCAGCCTGTCCACATCCTAGGAGGTAACAGATTGGAATTGATCCCATGCAACTTGACTAGACAGGACTGCAGCACTCTCCCGCCCCAGCCATGCTCCCACGGTGAAGTCTACCTCTTTCCAAATCTGAACGACTTTATCTGAAACCCAAAGCACATTGCTTCACATTGCTACCATCCCTGTTAGTGTAACTGCAGTGCTCAAATCTGTTCTCTTGCCATGCAAATCAGCTCCATTGCAGTAGCAAATCAGTCCTAAGCTCCATGATATGTTTCTGACAAAACCCCCAGCCGTCGGTTTTGTCATCTCCTTCTGCTTTCATGAACTTTTCATGATCTGGCTTCTGTAGCACACTTGAGGAACAGAGTGCCCTCTCTTACATAGGCATGTTTCAGAGAATGTAGTTTGGCCAAAGGAACAAACCTGGGGAAGCCAACTGACTCATTCATATCAGCCACAGGCTTCTGAAATGAAGAAGACTCTAGATCTGGGTGGAGAGTATTGACAAGATGGTCTCCATCATTCTGGTCAAGTAATGTAAAGGTTACCTGTGAGGCAGCAAAGAACAGGTTAGGTTTGGAAGGAAAATGAACTCAAATGTAAGATAATAGGAATGGGGGGGGAGCCCTGCTAGATCAGGGATATATAATTAGGCCTACATTAGAAAAGCCTGCTGGATCAGGCCAGTGGCCCATCTCCTCCAGCATCCTGTTCTCATCTCACAGTGGTCACCCAGATGCTCATGAGGAGCTCGCAAGCAGGACCTGAAAGCAAGAGCATTCTTCCCACTAGGGATCCACAGCAACTGTTTTTCAGAGGCATACTGCCTCAGTTAGTGGGGGAAGAACATAGCAAACATGGCTAGTAGTCATGTTTATCTTCAATGAATTATCTTCAATGAATTTGCTTGATCTTCTTTTAAAGCTTAAAAATCTTTCTTAATCTTCTTTTAAAGCTGCCCAGGTTGGTGGCCATCACTGCCTTTTCGTGGGAGTGAATTCCGATAGTTTAACTCTATGCTGTGTGAAGAAGTAGTTTATTGCGTATGTCCTAAATCCTCCAACACTCAGCTTCATTGGATGTCTAGTGTTATGAGAGAGGAATTAAATATTGCTCTATTTTCTCTACACCATGCATAATTTTGTACCCCTCATATGATTATCCTTTTCTCTAAATAAACTATGAATTCTGCAAATGTTTCCTCAACTTTACTAAAGTAACACTGAGAGCATAACAAGGGCCCCGAAAGATCAGGCCAAAGGCCCATCTAGCCCAGTTTCCTGTTCCCACAGTGCCCATTTAGGTGCCCATTACGGGAGGCTGGGAAAACAGAAACTTGCGATTCCCAACAACTGGTAGCTGCCTCCCCAACAAATCCTTGGTGGGTGTATGTTTGGGTTCTTGTGTTGTTGATAAGTAAATGCATGCAATGACCAGGTGCTCATTCAAGAAGCACAAGATGCCTTTCCCACACATCTCAAGGTCAGCAAGTGGACAGATAAGCAGGCTGGGTAGTAGGGAGGGAGGGACTGCACAAAACATTTTAAAGCTAAATACAACCCATCTGAACACTTTCCTGCCAAAGAGGGGGGTGGGCCAAGGGAAGCTGTAGCAAGATCACATTCAAATGGATTATTCAAGCAGTGTACTGGACTATGGACGTAATCCAGTCCAATTGAAGTTGGAATCTGCTGGATCTGACCTAAGACCCATTTATCTAGTCTAGCATGCTGTTCTCACAGAGGCTAACAATAAGCCTCAGGCAAGTCCGCAGTCAGCACCTGAGAGCAACAGCGCTCAAGGATAATGAATCTGCCAATTTCAGTTTCTAGCAATTTATCGTCTCTCTAGTCCTAAATTCAGTTCTCCACATTTCTCCAACAGTTTGTGGTGGTGTAATGGTTAGAGTGTTGGACTAGGACCTCGGGGATCAAGATCTGAATCCCCACTCAGCCATGAAACTCACGGGGTGACCTTGGGCCAGTCACCGTCTCTTAGCCTAACCTACCTCACAGGGTTGTTGTGTGGATGAAATCGGGAGGAGGAGAACCATGTAAGTCACGCTGAGATCCTTGGAAGATAAAGGTGACATGTAAATGTAATAAACAAGTAGATTTAAGAAAGGAAACCTTGTGAAAACCTGTCCTCATTTTAACACAAATCTCTCCTAACATATGCATTTATGCAGGCAATGTTGTCTAACGTGAGCGATTTCTACAATGCATTTTTGGTTGTACACATCATTTGGTTGAAAGTCTGCAGTGCATGATCCAGAGATGTGTGAGTTCAAAGGATAGCTGTGTTTCAGTTCAGGTATTGTACTGGAAAGTGCATTATAATGCAAAGTGAATTGGATTTCTACCCACACCCAAATGACCTTCTCGTGTTCATGATCTGCAGCAACCAATATTCAAAGCCATGCTGCCTCTGATCTTGGAGCTAGTAAACAGCCGCCACGGCCACATCTGCTATGCTTTTAAAGCACTATGATACCACATTAACAGCCATGGCCTCTCTCCCAACAGAATCCTGGGAACTGCAGTTTGTTAAGGGTGTTAAGCTCTGTTAGCTAAAAATTCAGAGAGTTCCTTGGGATGAGGGATTGATTGTTAAACCACTCTGGGATTTGTGTATATTAGCAGAAAAAAATGCTCTAAAATGTGAAGGTTTCTGTAACGACTTTATTTCTTTCAGGGGGGGGGGATTGCAAACTGGTGCAGGGATGTGACAAGCTGAACAGAAGGAAAGTGAGAAACCAACATTGATAGATTTGCCTCGATGCACAAAGGATACAAAGATCCAGTTCATGGATTGTTTCAATGAGTACAAATTAGATAATTCTGCCTTTATATGCAAATTGAATCAAATTTCTCTCTCCCCGCCCCTCAGCTCTGGTCATTTATTCAGACTGCCTCCCAAGCTGAAGTTGCAGCTTCTTTGTAAGAAGGCTTGGTTATCATGACACTAGACTGGGGTCAACATCCCTTTTCTAAAGGATGAGTTTGAGGACTCTGGAGTCAGAAAAGAACTGCATACAGGGCCAGTCCTAGAGACAAGTCTGCAGGATGAGACTGTGGTGGCAGAGTCTTCTGACTCAGAGGACTCCCATCACCATCACAGAAGGTCCAATACAACCAGAGTCTCCTCAGCTACATCAGAGTAAAAGACTGTTGCAACAGAGATGCTCTTTTACTGAAAAGGCACCTTTCAGCAAAAGCAGAGTATAACAATTGAGGCAGAACTGCTTGCTTCTAAGGTTGACTGTTGCTGAAGCAACATTGGAGCTTTGCTCTCCTCTAGCGTTCAGCCTGAGCCATGGACAGTTGACAGTGTTGGAGTAATCTCCCACAGGAAGGGGGAAAGTTAAGGTTTACTTCCTAACCAGCTTTCTCCTTCCAGGAGAGTTCAGCTGCATAAAGAAATCTCTTTCGCTGAAAGAAGTGTACTTGGCCACTACTTTGCCTAAAAAAGACATACTTCTTTGGCATGTTGGAGAAAGAGAAGGGGGTGTCAAAGACAGAGGAGGGGGGAAGGGGTGCCCACTAAATTTTGGCTCTGACCTTGACCACTTTCAAATTCAGCTCCACCAACCCACAATGCACAGCCCCCTGTTTGAAAGGTCTCCAGTTCAAGTCCAGTTTAAAGCTAAAGAACCCTACAAAGGGGGAGCAGAAGGGGGCACAATTGCAGTGAGCACCTGGGCAGCGGTAGAGACTGAGCAGGCATATGGGTCACCTGGTCACAGCCTTCCCCACTAGAGGGAGCCACACTGCATTTTTATTTAGTCATGACATCTAAATGTACGTCTATATAAATTATCCTATGCAAATGTTATACAAATCTACAGTTGGGTGATTGCAACCAAACCTGAAACATTCCATTAAAGCATCTGAATGACAGCATTACCTTGAACGGGGATCCAGCCCTGAAAAAATGACACCCTTCTTGGCCCTCAGAAAACGCTGAGGGGTTCTGTCTAGAAGAGCCTCAACAAAATAATGTTTAAAATACAGGTTTTTAACACGTACCCTGATAGGCCCTACATAACAAGCAAGAAAGGGAAAGCACCAAAAACCAAGAGAAGCAAAGGGAAAACCTCAGGTGGTACCAAGAGATCAATCTTTATCATGTAATATTTTGTAAAAACAAAAAAACAAAACAAAAAAAGTTCAAAAAAAATATTAAGAGGTTTGGTGAGTTTTGTTTGAAAGCAACCTTCTTCTGGAGCATCTAAAATACATCTAAAAGCAAAGTATCCCCCACACTTTCAAACTGCTGTTTTAATCATTTGCACATTCAACCAGTGCTGTCAAGTATCCCGTTTTCCCCAGGATTCTCCCTTATTTTAAGCAGTTTCCCGCTGCTCTCCCTTATTTTTTATTTCCCTTAAATTTCCCATTTTTAATGGAAGCAGCTCCTCCCCTGCTGGCCAGGGACTGGGTGGGAAGACCTCGCCTACTTGGAGAGAAAAGCCTCAGCCCTCAAAGCAAGTGGGAGCCGTTTCCCGTGCTTACAGGGGGGTGTATTCCTCCCCCTGCATCAGCCCCTATCCGTTGCCGCCGAGCCCCTCAGCCGGCCAATAGGGTTAGCTGGCGGGCGGAGCCTGGCTGCCTTTGAGCAGCTGCTGCTTCCTGTCCTGTTTTGATGGGATCAGACAAGAAGACGATGGGGCTCCATTGCGCGGAGCACATGGCTGCCCTCCTCTTTGCTGGCTGCCCTCCTCTTTGCTCCGCTCCGAGCCTGAGCCCGCTTGGAGTTTACATTGCTGCTCCGCCCACTTTTGCTTCTGGCTCCGCCCACCACTGACATGTGACTGTCCCCGGGATGGTGAGACTGATCCCTTATTTTCAAATCCGAAACTTGACAGCTATGCATTCAACCAATTGATTGGTTAAAAAACATATCTGATCAATTGGCTAAGATTTCTTTAATTGGTGATCCTGTAAGCAGGACCTGACTGCATCAGCAACCCTCCCCGCCTGCAATTTCCAGCTAATGGTATTCAGAGGCTTCCTGCCTCTGACAATGGAGGGAGGAGATAGCCATCCTAAATTCCTTGCCTTCCATGGTGAGCTGCCAGTTGCTGGGGAATGCAAATGTGAAGAGTGCAGTTGTACTCAGGTCCTGCTTGCAGGCTTCCCATTGAGGCATCTGCTCAGCCTGTGTGAGAACAGGATGCTGGACCAGATGGGCTATGGCCTGCTCCCAGCAGGGTTCTTTCTCCATACATTTTCATTGCCCCTATTGATCATGCTGACCAGATTTGATGGGCATCGTAGTCCAAAACATCTAAAGGGTGCCGTGTTTGCAGCCCCTGCTTTTGATTTTGCCTTCCTGCAGGCTAGGACCTATTGGGTCCCTTCCAGTTTCTATGAGAGGTGGGACTTGCTAAGCATCTGTCGTGATGCCAAGATCAATACCAGTTGCTGGGAGTGACAGGTGATAAGAGTACTAACAGCATTCTTCCCTATTGTGGGTTCCAGCAACTGGCACTCGGGAGCATTACTGCTTCTGGCTGTGAAGGTAGAATGTAATAATCGGGCTCAGTAGCCTTCTGTACCATTGCTCATTGGTTCCACTTGCCTTTATACAAATCTATGCTGCGACAATATTTGGAGTACTGTGTACAGTTGTGGTTACCTTGCCACAAAAACATTGCTGTAGAGTTGGAAAAGATTCAGAAGAGGGCAACCAAATTGATTCTCCTGTGAGGAAAGGTTGCAGCATTTGGGACTTTTTCCTTTAGAGAAAAGGCAAGCAACTAGTGACATGATTGTTGCTGTTGTTCAGTCATTCCGTCGTGTCCAACTCTTCGTGACCCCATGGACCAGAGCACGCCAGGCACGCTGTCTTTGTCCATGGAGTTGTCTTGGCAGGGATACTGGAGTGGCTTGCCGGTTCCTCCTCCAGGTAGATCACATTTAGTCTAAACTCCTCACTATGACCTGTCCATCTTGGGTGGCCCTGCATGGCATAGCTCATAGCTTCCCTGAGTTATTCAAGCCCCTTCGCCACGACAAGGCAGTGATCCATGAAGGAGAGTGACATGGTAGACGTTTATAAAACTATAAATGACACAGAGAAAGTTGACAGAGAAGTTTTCCTCTTCTCTCATAACACCAGAACTTATGGACATCTGATGAAGCTGGATATTGGAAGATACAGGATGGATAAAATAAAGCACTTCTTTGCACAGATCCTAGGTGTGCAACTCACTTTACAAAAAAGTAATATTGACCGGGGTATAAATATAAATACAAATTACCCCCACTTCCCACATGAACAGTATTTCAGGATTCAGGTTACATTTGTTTAAAACACAATGTATTCTACAAGTATGATTAAGAATCTTTTATTTAATACAATATTAGATCTACTACAAAGCAATATTGATTTTTCCTTTAGAGTGTTCATTGCTTTCTATAACCTATTATCAAAACAAACAACACAATTCATTAGATACACATTTTATCTTTCTTAATTCACCTGACCTTTTTCCAGTTGATCCTATTTTCCCCTATGCAAGACCAAATCATCTTTCTCTCTAAAGCAAATACTTTTAAACGCTTGTGCAAAACTGGAGATGGTGGTGTCTCAATAACTTCATGAGGACTAGAGGCTACCTGAATCTGAACACACATATTGAGTTGGTTTCTTTGCTCCCTTTTCCCTTTGGCAGGAAAATGAAGACACATACTGAGAGATCCCTTTGGAACTTGTTCTTACTCATAGGCAACAGGTAAAAGTTGGTCATGATGGCTATATGGAACCTCCAGGTTCAGAGGCATTCTGCCTTTAAATACAAGTTGCTGGAGCCAACCATGGGGGAAGGCTGGGGCCAGATGTATCTGATTGGCTGCTGTGGACAAACAGGATGCTGGATTGGCTGGGCCTTTGGCCTTAACTAGCAGGTATCTTCTTTTTAAAATATATTTTTATTAAAGATTTCTTCATTTACAAAAATACGTGCATTGTCTCTTTTTTCAAGTTGTGTTTTCTACAGATCAGTTTCATTTGTTGTGAGACATTAGTGTTGCATGCAGTATTAGGTTGGGAAGAAAAGAGGGGGAAAGGGGGGGGGGAATGGTGAGTGGGTGGGGTCGGGTGGTTATGCTTCTATTCTTCTACTTAGTGTATGTGTGGGGTTTTGTGTCAGTGTCACTTGTATGGGTTCTCTTACTATTCGCTTGTTGTATTTCCTTGGTGGTGAGAGACATTGGGGGGGTGGCCTAGTGTGTGGTTGGTTGTCTTTGGTTGGCTGTAGTGAGATTTGTTTTTGTGTGTGAGTAGGGTGTGTGCATGTGTGTGTTTCTGAATCAGGTTTAGCCAGATTATTATCTTTTCGCTGATACGGATTTAAAGGGAGGTTTAGACCACATTCTGGTCCATTGGGTGGGGTTAATCTCATAGCCTATGTCATGATCAAGGGGGTTTGTGGGATTTTGGAGCAGTATTTTGTATATTGTGGATACCATCCCTTTGCCGTGTCCCTCTGCTGTCCGGAGGTTTTTGAACGTGGTCAAGGGCCTAGTGGCTGCGGATTTTACTACTGGATTGTTTAAGAAGGCATGTAATTGGTGGTGTGTTAGCCAGGGCATTTGGGTGTCCCCTAGTTTGTCTTGTATTTCTTGTGTTGATATGGGTTTGTTATTTTTGTAGGTCTGCTAGGCAGTATAAGACTTTGGCTTTCCAGGAATGGGAGATGAAAATGATGCACTATAAGGAGCTGGCTGAGATGACCGGGAAACTTTGTGACCAGAGGGACGATGCGGTGGAAGAAGAGTGGAAGAAATTTAAATTATATTTAAAAAAAACTATTGTATGATTGAAAATTAGATATAATTTGGAAGAAAAGCTAGACTGTAGATTTAGAGTTTGGTTAAGTGTGTTGGAATTGTGAGGGAATGAGTTAAGATATTAGATAAGATTAATGATTCTTTATAGTAAGATGGTAAGAAATTACTAAAGATGATTCACAAGGAACGCAGGAAGTGGAGATAGGAGGAAGTCAGGATACAATGTAAAGGATAGATGTTAGGGATAGTATAAGTTTTTTGTTTTTATTGTAGTTTTTATGGTTGTATTGTTTTGTATTGGTTTGTTTGTATTGATTGTTGTTTTTATAAAATTTAATAAATATTTTTTTTAAAAAAAGGACTTTGGCTTGCCAGGTTTTTATCTAGTGGTTTTGGGCTGTGTGGTGGAATAATGGGTGGTGTGCCAGGGGATTAGTGGGGATGGGGTTGGGAACAGCTTACCTACTTCTTCCTTCCATGCTTTAAACATGTTCTCTGTGAACCTGTTTAGTGTTGTGGGGATTTTCCTTAGTTTGTTTGGGAGGAATGGGTATGCTGTGATGGGGGTATTTTCGAATATTTCTTTCTCCAGGTGTACCCTGGGGTTATGTGGCGTACTTGGTTGGCTATGTAATATGACTAGCAGGTATATTCTTCTGTTCTTAAATGGCCCCCATGGATCTACAAATATTATCTCTGGTCTTTGCTCCTTATTTATTCCCAGGAAACGGGCTTTCAACAGGCAACAAATAGCATCTTTCTTTGAAACATACATGAGTTCCAGTAAAGCAAAGCTCATCTGTACTCTGAGTCTACGGCTGGATTCCTCCCACACCCACATGCTCCAATTTAATACACAATTCAGGCTGTTTACAACGACCTTAATTGCAGGCTGGATGTTCTTACATGCATGTCGCTTTCAGGCTAAAGAGGCACTTGGATGCACTGTGTGTTTGATGTCATAAATTGTTCTGGAAAGGTATAGAGAACTTAACCATTGCTTGGAAACAGAACTGAAAATAAATGTTGACTCCACTCCATTAAAAAAAGAGAAAAACACAGCGAGAGAGAGAGAGAGAGAGAGAGAGAGTTCAGCTACTGGTAGAACACTTCTACCTTTGTCTGCAGATTGTAAAGTTAAGGTAATTTTCCAGTCGGCTTAAAAGCCTGTTTATATTTTTGGAGGAAAATGACAGTTAATGCAAAGCTAAGTCCAGTACCTTAGCCAAGCCAGACATTTGAGCAAGGCCTGCTGTCGTCAACATTCTCCACTCTGACTAATTGCAGTAGGTAATATTAGATGCAAAGCATTCTGAAGCAAGCTGCAGACGAGGTCCCTGTGTCAGAATTATCCCCACACATAGAAAGATGGCAAATCAGTGTGTGGGGGGGGGGAGTGGAATCATACCACTGGCCAAACCCTGACCTCCACATAAGAAGAGTTGGCTGAATGAGGCCAATGGCCCATCTGGTCCAGTATCTCATTCTCACAGTGACCAACAAGATGCCTCTGGGAAACCCTCGAAGCACGATCCATGTACAAGAGCACTTTGCCCTCCTTGGGTTTCCAGAATCGTTGCTGCCTCTGAGAGTGGAGGCTAAGCCCAGCCATTTTGGCTGGAAGCCATTGACAGCCTTATTCTCCAGGAATTTATCCATTCCTCTTTCAAACCCATCCAAGCTGGCAACCATCATTGCCTCCTGGGGGCGGGGGTTAGATCCATAGTTTAACTATGTGCTATGTGAAGAAGTCCTTTTCTCTGCCCTGAGTCTTCCAACATTCAGCTTCATTGGATGCCCACGAGTTCTAATCCTGCCAGAGAGGGAAGGAAAAACTCTCCTCTGTTCCAGGCATAATTTTATCACCTTCTGTCATGTCACCTCTTACTTGCCTTTTCTCTAAACTTAAGAGCTCCAAGTCGTGTAACCTTTTGTCACAGGGGAGTTGCTCCACACCCTTGATCATTTTGGTTGCCCTTTTCTGAATCTTTTTCTAGCTCTAGGTGAATTTATAAACAAAGCCAATATGTGTGCAATTTGTGAATGCATAGTTCAGCACACATGTGAAATGGACCGGTGAGAAGGTTAGGTGAGTCCCTTTCTTTCTGACAAGGGATTCCACAATAAGGTTTCATACACACTTGTACCTTCAAGTCAACCTATTATTTCACCCACCCACCCCACACACATTTTGCTTCTGAAGTGGCATGAGGTGGGTTGAAAATTCAATCCAGTTCACACGTAAAGGTGAATCTATGTGGTGTCATGGTTAATGTAGCTGCCCCAGTTCTGTTGAATAGCATTCTCATAAAGATACATCGGGACGCAGCTGGTGCTGTGGTCTAAACCACTGAGCTTAGGGCTTGTTGATCAGAAGGTCAGCGGTTCGAATCCCTGCAACAGGGTGAGCTCCCATTGTTTGGTCCCAGCTCCTGCCCACCTAGCAGTTCGAAAGCATGTCAAAGTGCAAGTAGATAATTAGGTACCACTCCGGCAGGAAATGGTGTTTCCGTGCGCTGCTCTGGTTCGCCAGAAGCGGCTTAGTCATGCTGGCCACATGACCCGGAAGCTGTCTGCGGACAAACGCCGGCTCCCTCAGCCTATAGAGCGAGATGAGTACGCAACCCCAGAGTCATCTGCGCCTGGAACCTAATGGTCAGAGGACCCTTTACCTTTACCTTTAAAGATATAACAGGCACCTGCTTTCTGCACTTTCGGGGGGGGGGAATTGCAGACATTTTTGTTCTAATAGGTTTTCCCAGCTGGATTAAATAGATAATTACCACAAGTGTCCACTTGTTATGGATTTACTATTGTTTTAAGTATATTCATTGTTTTTGTGTTTTTAATATTTTTAAAACTATCTTGTCTGTAAATCACCTTGAGATGTTTAGAAGGGGATTAGTAAATCAATGGCGATGATGATGATGATGTGTTGGACCAAGACCTGGGAGACCAGGCTTCAACTCCCCACTCAGCCAAGTTCATGTTCACTTGAGGCAGTCAGTGCCTCTCAGCCTAGCCTACCTCACAGGGTTATTGTGAGGATAGATAGGAACTAGGGGAAACCAAGTATGCCACACTGAGCTGCTTGGAGAAAAAGGTGGGCTATAAATGTAATAAATAAATAAATAAATAAATAAATAAATAAATAGTAAAAGGTAAAGGTAAAGGTACCCTGACCATTAGGTCCAGTCGTGGACGACTCTGGGGTTGTGGCGCTCATCTTGCTCTATAGGCCAAGGGAGCCGGCGTTTGTCCGCAGACAGCTTCCGGGTCATGTGACAGCATGACTAAGCTGTTTCTGGCAAACGTGAGAGCAGCTCACGGAAACTCCGTTTACCTTCCCGTTGGAGTGGTATCTATCTGCTTGCACTTAGACGTGCTTTCGAACTGCTAGGTGGGCAGGAGCTGGGACCAAAAAACGGGAGCTCACCTTCTGATCGGCAAGCCCTAGGCTCTGTGGTTTAGACATAAATAGTATGTGAACTAAAAATACAGTAGTCCCTAAAAAATTGTACTTCTCTGAATTTTGTGGCTAAAAAAAAAAAAGAATTCACAGACTGACTTGGAAATGTGGAGAACTAAACTCAAGACAGGAAGAAAATGAAAAATTGAGAGAAATGGACAGATTTGTCCAGCCTTAGAAGCAACCCAGTGGCAGAAGGACTGTACTACATGACTATGTTTTTTTCATCCCTGAATTGCTGATCTAATGTTTGGCCTTTTATTTCCTGGGATTAGGTGATGAGCCTCCACGTCCACACTCCCTGCTCCCCAAATTCAAAATTCCAAAGCCCTGTAATATCAGGTACACAACAATAAACAGAAAGTAAAATGAATGGATCTATGAGCAGCATGGCGTTTTGCCCAGATGTTCTTGCTTTCCACCGAGTGCCTGTATGTATTTGCAGAAATTAAGAATGCTTTGCATTTTATTCTAACAAACAGATATATAGCTTCTGACCGAGTGCCTGTATGTATTTGCAGAAATTAAGAATGCTTTGCATTTTATTCTAACAAACAGATATATAGCTTCTGAGAAATGTTTAAATCCAGATGAATGAAGACCAGACAGACCTTTCCTGCTAATAGTAAACTTTCTTCTTTAGTGCTGCCAGGATCCACCTCCTTACAACTCTGACAAACATGGTTGTTATTGTTTCTGGGGTGGGGGGGAAGAAAGATTAATCAAAGGGTTTCAGGTGACTCTTAATTTCCACCTGTTGAAGGCCAAGTTACCTGGTAACAAGGATAGGCAGCCTGGGCCCTGGAAATGTTCTGAACTACAACTCCCATCATCCCTGGCCATTGGCCATACTGGCTGTGACTAATGCAAACTGTAGTTCAGGGTGCCAGGTTGACTACTTTTGCTGCATAGTTTCTTTAGTTGGGGAAAGAACCCAATTAGAGGATTCATGGAGGTTTGATTAAGGCTAGGTTTGGAGGAGAAATTTAATTTAGTTCACACTAAACAAAGAACCTACCTAATTCACACTTTGCAAAGCAGTATGTAAACTGGAAAACAGACATCCTATGAATTTTACCCTTCTCTGAGTTTTGCAATGCAGTTTTCCAGTCAAGTAATGTGTACAAAAATGTGTGGAAAGTATGCGTAAGAAATGCATACATTACTGAAAATAGCATACCCAAAAAAATCATAATATTTGGGGAAGTGCCTTGTAAATATCTGGGGGGGGTGTATGTATATATTGGGATAAATTTGTACTAAATGCAGACTAATTTTGATGGGGGGGTTGGGTTTCTTTGTTTTGTTTTGCAAACCAAAACACAGCTATCCTTCGAGAGCCACACTTACCAGTATCCGAATTTGGCAATGCAGTTTCCCAATCAACCGGCCATACAGGTGAAACTCGAAAAATTAGAATATCGTGGAAAGGTTCATTTCTTTCAGTAATTCAACTTAAAAGGTGAAACTAATATATGAGATAGACTCATGACATGCAAAGCGAGATATGTCAAGCCTTTATTTGTTATAATTGTGATGATTATGGCGTACAGCTGATGAGAACCCCAAATTAACAATTTCAACTTTGGGGTTTTCATCAGCTGCATGCCATAATCATCACAATTATAACAAGCAAAGGCTTGACATATCTCGCTTTGCATGTCATGAGTCTATCTCATATATTAAACTCCAGTAGCTAATGAAAACAATTGCTTACATAAATGGACTTTCCCACGATATTCTAATTTTTCGAGTTTCACCTGTATATATATTAGAAGTGTATATAAAATTGCATACATCAGTGAAAACAAGACACAAAATGCATTATATAAGGGCAAAATTGCTTGCAAAAATGGGAATGAGTCAAAACTGCATACAAAACTGTGTATCTTTGGAGAAATTTGCACTCAAATGCTAAATATTAATAATGCAGACCTCTGTGGAAATCTGGATAACTGTGACTGAAAAAATGAGAAACTGACAAAAAACTGAAACGGACATGGTTCATCCATACATGCAGTAGTTCAACATTGTCTATACTGACTGGCAACAAGTTCTCCAGGATTTCAAGCAGGAAATCTTTCCCAGCCCTACCTGGAGAAGACAGGGATCAAACCTAGGACCTTCTTCATGCTAAACATATTCTCTAACACTGAGCTATGGTCCTCCCCTACAGCACTGAGCTGGATGGCCAAATAGCCTGGCCATCTCTATGTGCTCTGAATGCCTGGCTGGAAAGTGCATGCATCTTGACAGCCAGGGTGCCTCTCCTATACTGTGCATCTTTCCTCTTCCACCCAAGCTTCCTCCTTCCTGCTTTGCAGCTGAATTTTCACACTGCCCTTTCCGTTCTCCCTCTCTCCTTCTCTCATGTCACATGACTCCTTCCTCTGGTTTTTTGTGTGTGCGTGTGTGTTTGTTTTTTTAAAGGAGCTCTCACCGTACAATCCAGGCCAAGCAATAGCAATGTCCACAGAGGGTTTGCAGGGCATTCTTCAGCAGATCCTTGCAACAGCTGCAAAGATATTTGGAGTCAGGAGCATCCTTGCAGATGCTCAGAGGGTATCCAGAAGGTGGCTTGGTTTTATTGGAAGAGGAGCTGGCAGCGGCTCTGCCAGAAATGCTGCTGCTGCTGCTGCTGCTTCTCTCTGCCATCTGCAGTGATGTGCAGAAAGCCGTTTGGTTTTTTTAAACTTAAGCACATAGGCATGCCACTTCCTGCTGCAGTGCAAAAAAAAAACAAAACCCATTGCCTGGCACCAAGGCTCACCTGGCTTCATTGTCATCTGCTGCTGGTGATCTGTTTCATTCAAACTTGCCCTTAACATGGTGGGTGTGTGTGAGAGAGAGAGAGAGAGAGAGAGAGAGAGCATGACAAGAACTTTTGAAGAGGTGGCTGTAACAGGAAATCACTGGGCAGGCTTCAGATTCCCCCGGAAAACACAGAAGATAAGGATGAATCACAGAGAATGTTGCTTGCTTCTTTTGAAATCAGGCCTGTATCACAAGCTGAAAGGCTTTCCATTTTTCTCCCCATGTATAAATGGACAGGAATGGGGGGCTCAACAGAAGAATGTGAGGGCCATCATGACAGATGGCAGCAGTGGGTCCTGTGATCTGGAAAATCTATCCTACGGTTGTTGGAATATTAGAATTGGTTGCCATTCCTCTTTGGCTGGAAAACCACTGGCCCCTTTTGGCTTTTGGAGATGCCTCGTTAAAATAGTATTAGCATGAGTTGCTAGTGTTGTCATTATTTGGGATTCAATTCCCAGTCCAAGGGCCACATTCCCTTCTGGGTAACCCTTTGCTGTCCACATACCAGTGGCAAGCTGTGGTGAAGAAATTTATTTATTTTTCTTTGTACAGTAAGCTAGTTTCTGCGCATGCACTCCTCTCCTTCCTCAATCCAGGCAAGCGAAAGGCAGGATCAGAGTTCAAGGGCATATTCCAGCCAGGCAAAAACACTCAAGGAGGGTATGAAGGAGGACCAGTGAGGGGTGTAATTTGGGGGAGAGTTTTGGGAGAGAGAGGCCCGGGATCCACTTTTGCTCCCTGAGCCTGAGTTGCCCTCCACTGCCCTGCAGACTCTAGACATTCAAGATTGTTTTCCAATGTTTGTCCTACTCAGAATAGGCAGATTGAAATTGATGGGCATGACTGACTTAGCCTCATTAACCCAATTACTCTCTGAGTAGGGATTAGATGCACCTTATCCTTATATCACATTCTCTAAATGCATGTGTTGTAGCAGTGGTTAGGAAATGTTATACCCCTGGAATTAATGGCCTTATGGGGGAGGTCTTTTACATGCTCATAGGTATCACTTCACTTGCTTCAAAATGTGGTACTAGCAAACCTCTCTTCTGCTCAGTCTGCAGTTTCGGGGCCTGGACTTCTTCCCCAAAACCCTACCCTGCGAACACCTTTGATTTACAGAGGCTCCAATGGTTCAGGATCCATCTGTTCTGGATGCAAGTGGAGGTTAAGGTATCTGCATGATACTAAGGAAATGCACCATGTACCCTGAGAGGTAATTCTCTTTCCGTTTTTATATTATCACTGGATGGTGTGCCATCTGTTCTGTTCTCTCTCCACCCCCACCCCCCGCCTTGCTCTCTTTCCTTTATCGTTTCAAGCTTTCTCATATCTAGAACAGAAAACATATCAGTTTATTTTGTCTAATTGGCCTGAGAAGGCCTTTCGGATTGCAGCTGCCTGCTAATCCACCTTGAGCCAAGTGAGACAAATCCCAGGCAATCAGGTCCCGTTCCCTGTCCCGTTTGCCACAAGGCTCTGGGATTTCAGTGATAAGGACCCAGGAGGTTAGATTTGTCTCTGATTTTTAGCAGGTGTTCTTGGGGTCTTTCCAGTGCTAACTCTGAGTTCATAGCCATTTAATTGTGGAGGGAATGGAGGAGGGAAGGGAAACAGAGGCTGGTTCTCTTGGCTGTCGCCATTTCATTATGATAGGAAAAGTTCCATAGAGTAGCTGCAATAACTGTCTATTAACTTTTTTTAATTTTTAATGAAAAGCATTATGATAAAATGAGCCTCACTGGATCAGATTATAGCTCCATCTAGTCAATGGGGCAGGGAGCCTCAGACCCCACCCCACCCCCCACCACCAGGCTTTCTATTTGCCCCTTGGAATTCACCTCAGGTTTGATCCTTTCCCAGCCCCCCCAGTTCTGCTTTGCACCCTCCTTGAGTGTTTCTTGCTGGGCTGAACTCTGGTCCTGCTCCCTGCTTGGCTGGATGGAAGAGTGAGAGAGGTATTTCAAAATGTCAATGTTGTTGAGCTCTTTTTAGGAAACCAGCAGAATTATTCAGCTTTTTGGGGGGAACAAACCCAAATTGTTGAGCTTTTGGGGAGGAGAACCTAACCCAAAAATAGTGATTTTAAGATTTTTGAGCTGTTTCTGCTGCTTTTTCCATCGCATTGCCATACACCCGGGTTTTCCCTGACGTTTAATGTTGCATTTACAGCCCACCCTTTTGTGCAAAGAGCTCAAGGTGGTGCGCCTAGCTCCCCCCAACCCTCCTCATTTAATCTCCACAAGCCTCTCAAGTTGGTTAGGCTGCCAGGCAGTGATTGGCCCAAGCTCAACCAATGAGCTTCAAAGCTGAGTGTGACATTCAAATCCTGGTCTCCCAGATCCTACTCCAGCACTTTGACCACTACACCACACTGGCTTATCCAAGGTCTCTGAGAAGTTGCATCCTGCCTGTCACAGAAGTGGGAAAACAATGGACGTTTCATCTGCATAGAACAATACCAAAAGCTGACAGCCAGGAATTGTAGAAAAGGAAGGCCTTGGGGAATCTAGGCAATTCATATAGAAGTGGAATAAAAAAAAAGTGGGGTGCTAACATGTAACCCTGTTTTAAATTCTGTTGAAATCATGTTTGGAAGGGTGGCCTTTTCAACCCACTCTAGGCCTAAGGCCAGTCAGTGAACAAATGGCTTTGATTAAAATCAATAATCAATAAAAAAAAATCAATAACACTGCTGCTGTTGCTGCCGCTGTGAGTGTCTGGGAAGACCGCTCTCTCCTCTGGCCAACTGCATCGGGCCTAGGAGGCGGGCCAACACTCAACCGCCACAGCTTAAGAGGCTCCAGAGAAGCCTCCGGAACACTGCTGCTGTTGCTGCCGCTGTGAGTGTCTGGGAAGACCGCTCCCTCCTCCGGCCAACTCCATCGGGCCTAGGAGGCAGGCCTACACTCACCAACACAGCTTAAGAGGCGCCGAGAAGGGCAGCCTCGGCTCTTGCTCTGTAAATTACTATTGTTTGTATAATGTATTTTACATTGTAATGTAGCCAAAGCAAATTCCGAGTATATTGAAAAATGTACTTGGCCAATAAATTATTATTCTATTCTATTATTCTAATCTCTTGGCAATACTTGTATGGAGCGATTTAAGCCCAAGTCTCTATCTGTTTATCAAATCAAAGATTGAAGACAAAACTGAAGCCTGTAAGTGGCTAGCTGCTAGTTGCACTGGCCAGCCTCATCTAAGCAATGTGGGTCCTGCAGTCGTTAGCACATAAGAATGGCCCATCTAGTCCAGCATTCTCTTCTCACAGTTGTCGGCCAGATAGATGCCTGTGGAAAACTGTCATGTTACCCCTTGCTCTCCTTTTCTCTAAACTTAAAACGTCCCAAATGCTGCAACCTTCATTCATAGGGGAGTCACTGCATTCCTGTGAACATTTTGGCCGCCCTTTTCAGAACTCTTTCCAATGACGATATCGTTTTCGAAGTGAGGTGACCAGAACTGTACAGAGTAATTTTGCACAGAGCTGTACACAGTCTATTTCATTCAGTTGCAGGATGCTCCCAAATTGCAAAACACATGCCTCTGAATGGCCCTAGGGCAGGCATAGGCAAACTCGGCCCTCCAACTCGCATCATCCCTGACCACTGGCCCTGTTAGCTAGGGATGATGGGAGTTGTAGTCCCAAAACAGCTGGAGGGGCGAGTTTGCCTATGCCTGCCCCAGGGCTTGCTATTTTAGCCTGGATTCAAAGGGTTGAGCCTCTATTTCTGTGCCAGCCACATCCTGTTTTTAGATATTATCTGAGCTCATCAGAGGATGGGTTCAGGGGATTTACCAGAGGAAATAAGCGGAAAGCACCAAAAAAGTTAACATTTGTTTCACTGTTGTCACTTTTTCTTTCTGTTTTTCTTTCAGAAGTGGTGGCAGTAAAGGTTGAAACATGGGGAATGGAATGGTTTTGATACACTATCTATAGTGCATCCAGGCTGTCAAGAGTTTTGCAGGAGGGATCCAAGAGCATACTGGGAATTTAGGTTTGTGGAATTAAAGTGGATGAAAGCACACTGGTATCTGAAGAAGTGTGCATGCACACGAAAGCTCATACCAATAACAAACTTAGTTGGTCTCTAAGGTGCTACTGGAAGGTATTTTTTGTTTTGTTTTGACTATGGCAGACCAACACGGCTACCTACCTGTAACATTGTCTATGCTGACAGGCAATGTCTCTCTAGGATTTTGGACAGGGACACTCTCCCAGCACTAACTGGAAATGCTGAAGATTGAACCAGAAGTCTTCCTTATGCAAGGTGGACGCTTTACCACTGAGCTACAGCCTTTTCCTGGAGTGTTGGGGAAGGGGTAGTACCTCTGGTGGAGGACACATTGTGCCACTCTTTGGGTAGTTTGTCCACCTTTGGTCCACTCCCTGCACTCAGTTCTCACCTGGGGCTCCTAAAAGCTGTCAGCATGCTGCAGCAACCATACCCAAGGAATGGCTTCGATTGACTAGTGAAACCTGCTGAGAGTAGTTGATGGGTCTCAAACCCTTGGTGAATTAGGGACTTCCCTGCATGCAATGACAGGTTTGGGTGGATTGAGCGGATGAGACCAATAGTGGGTCCAGCAGTCAAGAAAGTGGTTTCTGCATGTGCTGTAGTGAGGGGCAGATGGGGCTTGTCAACCTGGGAAGGTATCTCTTCTAGGAGGACAACTCTGATCCTAAAGCTCCACTGCCTTGTGGGATATCTTTGGGAGAACAAGAGGCCAAGGAGTAAACCCAATGTATATCTGGAACATAGACCCTAAGACAGCTGGATGGTGCCTTGTACTCCGCCTTCTGGCAACTCCCGCAGCCAAGCTGGTGCCAAGCATATTGCTCTGCTTTCCTTTAAACCACATCAGGAAGGCCGAGAGGGAGTCTCACAATCTGGGCAGCCCCCATACACACTGCCCATGCTTGTGCCCTATGGAGGTCACTTTGGTGCTGCTAAAGCAGCAGTTTGGCTTCTCCCCAGAAGTGTACACCATTATCTCTCAAGACGGATGGATGCCAACAGTCTTTCCCTTAAGACACATGAACTTAGGAAGCTGTCTTATCAGAGCATTGGTCCATTAGCTGAGTATTGTCTGCACTGTCTGGTAGCGACTCTCCAGGATTTCAGGTGAGGGGCTCCCCCAGCCCTTCCTAGAGATGCCAGACACTGAGCCTGGGAACTTTCACTAACTACCACTGCCCTTGCCCTTGCTCCTGATCCTCACTACATGGTTATGAAGCCTCTACTGCCCAGAGTCAGTAGTACTGATTTCCTTTGCCTGTGACAATTTAATGCCAGCCCTACCTTACAGGGCTGTTGTATTGCCAAGCTAATGTATGCAAAGCACATTGAACAGTTGAGATATGTTCTGTGAACGCTAAGTGTTGCTGTTGCTCTTAGTTAGCCACCTTGAGAATCACATACAGAACCACTTCTATGTGTCTTGGGAAAATGACAGTTGTAAATGCTCAGTCTACACAGATGGTGCTTCTTATTGTGAGGGTGAAACCAACTGCCTATCATGAGTTTACTGAGGATCTGAAGGGCCATTAATGAGCAAAAATAATCTGTAAATATTTTTATTTCCCCACCCACCAACTTTGATGTTATTTTGGTCTTTTGAAGACTAGAAATTATGTATGAGAAGATAGCAATAATGCCCTGCAAGTGGGAAATGGTTATATGGCTTCTTTAATAGTTACATTAAAGACACTCTGCCTGGTTCCCTGTTTTGCCCACTGAGGTCCGAGGGCCTTCTGGCGGTTCCCTCACTGTGAGAAGCAAAGCTACAGGGAACCAGGCAGAGGGCCTTCTCGGTAGTGGCGCCCGCCCTGTGGAACGCCCTCCCATCAGGGGTCAGAGAGATAAACAACTACCTGTCATTTAGAAAATACCTGAAGGCAGCCCTGTTTAGGGAAGTTTTTAATCTGTGACTTTGTATTGTATTTTAATATTTGTTGGAAGCCGCCCAGAGTGGCCGGGGAGACCCAGCCAGATGAGCGGGGTATAAATAATAATATATTTATTATTATTATTATTATTATTATTATTATTATTATTATTATTACATTTTTTAAAGGCTGTGTATGTATCACACTTGTGCAGCGAGTCTCTTCAAGCATTTCCAGATGGGTTGGTGGAGGAGAAGGAAGTATCTGCCTTGGGTACTTAATTGCATTGTTTTAAAACCTACCATTGGTTGTGTGATTATAGATCACCGTGGGGTTTATGTGAAAGGCAATTATTTATTTATTTATTAAACCCATGCAAAAAAATGCAGTAACTTGTGGAGGGTGACTAGAAGGCAGAAAACCTCAAGCAATCAAGCATGCAGTGCTTACTGCAGGCAGACCCATGCAATCATTCTTGCAGAGCTGTAGCAGGAAGTGGATGCTTTGATCATTCTTTATTTATTGTAGCACACTGGAAGTTCTCTTGCAAGACACTAGTATTCAGGGGTGCCAACTTGAACAAAATATTTGGGAGCTAGGTAAGCCCTGCCCTGCATAATCTGTCTCAAGATGCAGTGCGTGCACACCATTTGAATGGCAATACCCATCACCTTGAGAGGGGCTGGCCCCCTCAAATATTTTATGGGGGGAGCTGAAGGGACCTCAGCCCCTAGGAGTTGGCTCCTATGCAAGTGCAGCCCACCAGCGCAATTTGTGAATAGGGACTGTGGAGCCTCGCACACAGAGCTGTGCTGCCTCATTCATCTCACATTAGTCACACACCAAGCAGATTAGCCACTACAAATTAAGACACACAACAGTATGATCTGCCGGGGGGAAGTTTCCTGGTAAAAGCCTGAATGCACTTCACAGTGCCCAAATGGAATACGGTCAACCATTTAATAGTCCACTGGGGTTTTTTTCTGGTTACACAAGGCTAGATAGGAAACAAATTCATTTCCAGAAGGATAATCTTGGTTTAATAGCCAATTTAAAAAAAACAACACTCGGAGAGAAATAAGTTGCTTGCCACACATTAGCCTTCAAGGACTATTATTAGGCATTTGGGGAGGACAATCTTTTCAAATTTGCTTGTTTCCATATAAACAAATCTGAACAAACAAGCTTGGAGCACTTGCCGGGTTATCGGGCCTGATCTAGAAACCATAGTTTGTAAACCATGCAGCAAGGATGGGAAAACTTTGGCTCTCCGTGTAATTGATGGAATCCATCTCCCATAAGTCCCTGATCATTATCTATGCTAGGTGGGGTGCTGGGAATTGAGATCTGGAGAACCAGGTCTTCTACATCTCTGTCTTACAGGGTTAGATCTCAACTAGGAGCTCAGTCCAAAAGCAAGATCCACTGGGATAAATGAGTTTGGATTGTTGTTGGTGGTTCTTGGGCTTTCCTGGATGAGCCCCAACTCAGCCAGGGCTACACTGGTGTAAGTCACTTACCTCAGCTGAGCTGAAGATAGGCTGGCGTAAGCCACTAACCCCGGCTTATCCAGCTGAACTTAAACCAGTGTAAGTCCCCCTGAAAGAGGCATTCTGGGGGTATAGCAGGGGCGGGACAGGGCAAGGAGACCCACACCAACTGCCTTTAAGATCACTCATATAATCTAGCACCTTGGTGGAACTTAGCCAACAGAAAAAGGTAACTTAAGTAGGGCATAAATGACACTAGCGGAAGTTAGATCCATTGAAATCAAGGAGACAAGATTGTTACAATTTAAGTCCCATTTATTTTCTAAACGCCAACAATGGCTTAGAATGTCTCCAGAAAAGCTGCTGCAATGCATATTCCTAGCAAAAAAAAAAAAAAAAGCAAAATGCGAAATATGAATGGTGATAACTTTTGAATTCAGAAGGAAAACATATGGAATAGAGATGGACTCTTGGTGAATTATTAGGATAATTAGGCTCATCCACACATTCTTTTGTCAGACTGCTTTCCCCTGAGGAAAACTTCTCTTTAGCACTCAGTCGGAGCAAATGGCAAACCTTGTTTTCTCTAGATTGACGTTTGCTCTGATTTAGTGGTAAAAAGCAGCTTTTCCCTGTGTAAGGAGCAGGTCAAGGGGAGAACCACTCAGACGTATGCTGTCTAGGCATGAGACAAGCAGAAGTGTGGACAAGTCCCATGTTGGTCAATGTATTATGTATTGGATATTATACACTGTCCACAGTACTAAAGCATGCAACACCTCCCCTCCCCTTATATTAAGCTCATTGTATTATAAACACACAAAAACTGAATTCTCAGATATTTCCTAGAAAAAAATAAGTGCTATTTTATGTGTAGGCAGATGCAGCTCTCCTTGTTTAAAAGGCTGGAAAGAACCATAGGAAAAAACAGGTTCCGGAAAGCTTTGGTGAGTTTGTCTGAAGACTGTTCACAAAAGTTTCTTAGTAGTTTAACAACCATTGATAAAGAGATCTTCCACAAAATCCTCCATTGATTCTACAAAGTCGTGGCACAAAGCACAAGATGAATCAGTAGGCCACCATTCAATCCAGGTCATGGCATCTAATGGATACTGGTATCTACAAAAAAAGGGGGGGAGGGGAGAAGGAAAGGGGCATTTTAAAGTACGTGAAATAATGGAAGGAATGCAAACTGCTAAAGTAAATTTGATAGATCTGGCCAATGATGCGTGTCTTGGTCATTTACAGTTTACACTACTGCAAGATGCACTACATGGGACTGTCTTTGAAGAGTGTTCAGATACTCAGCAGGTGCAAAAAAAATTCATTCTGTTTTAATGCTTAATTTGTTCTAGCAATTTCATTGATTTCCAAGGGTGGTCATACACCATGTAGGGGGCCTTCTTTGCATCAAAAGGCAGTATAAAAATATTATCTTAACTAACTAAATAAATAAAAACCTGCATGTCTATTTTCTACTGTAGGCAGTGCTCAGGGCACAGTGCTAAAACTGTGCTATACATTATGAAAGGAGAGGTCTCCACTGAACATTTAAGTTTATACATTTTAAAGGCTGTCACCAATTAAGTTCTACTCAGAGAAGACCCACTGAAATGAATTGTTGCTCTCTCCATCTCCTCCCTTCACCCCAGTCTGCAAAACAACAACAACCCTTCAAGTGCTCCCTGAAATACTTTGGGCTGTGGCCAACTGAACTGTATTCAGAGTAGACCTTTTGAAAATAATGGAAATAGTCTGACATTGGGTACAACTCGTTCTCTTGGAACCCAGAGGTGAAGAATGCATTTGGGTAATCTCCAAATTAACACTATTACCACCTCACCTCTTCCCCATCATCCCAAATATTGCTGCTACAATCCTAAT
Organism: Lacerta viridis; assembly: GCA_900245905.1. NCBI lineage: Eukaryota > Metazoa > Chordata > Lepidosauria > Squamata > Lacertidae > Lacerta > Lacerta viridis. The sequence continues at coordinate 36,606 of OFHU01001708.1, forward strand.
GTGTAGAATGGACTATCCTGTTCAGGTTTCTAAGCAGCTAGCCCTGTTCTCTTCCTGAATACTCTGTTCCCCACCGCCTATTCATTGAGCTATTTATTGGGATTCCTACTTAGGTTTCTCCACACCCCCACCTACATAAGATACCCTCAACTTTTCTCTAAATTTAGAAAAAAAAACCTGAACATATTCTTTACATATCATGCACTGTATATCCAATCTTACTTACTTGGAATTGGCACCATCTCCTATCTTCAAGGCCTCTTTCCCCATGATCAAGTAATTCTCTCCTGGATTGAGCTGAACATCGACACATGAATTCTTTTTAATAAAGATGACTTCTGAGTTCTTCTGAGCAAAAGCCTCCCCTGGAGTAAAAATAGGAGATTAGAAGGAGCCTGCTAGTAGTTCTGCAAGACAGAACCACAAAGATAAAATTTATATTTGTTGTTCTGCCCATAAAATTTATATTTGTTGTTCTGCCCATGTTTGCCTCTGACCCTGCCCAACACTGGCATGCAGCCCTCAGAAGGCTGTCCAGATGGAAAGGTGGCCCTTGGGGTGAAAAATATTTCCCACACCTGCTGGGAGCAAAAGACAAGGAAATGGCCACGACTTCATGCTCTCCTCATGGAACACTTTGGGAGGGCTGGGGATCTTCCTGAGATTACTGGATGACAACTCCCACCTACAGGTGGGTAGCCGTGTTGGTCTGCCATAGTCAAAACAAAATTCTTCCAGTAGCACCTTAGAGACCAACTGAGTTTGTTCCTGGTATGAGCTTTCGTGTGCATGCACACTTCTTCAGATACACTGAAACAGAAGTCACCAGACCTTAATATAGTGAGGGAGTGGGGAGGGGTATTACTCAGAAGGGTGGTGGGAATGGGTGATCAGCTGATAGGTGTAGAAAACCTGTTGACGACTCTTAATGGCTGTAATTAGTCTTGCAGGGAAAGGCAAGTGGTGAGATGGCTAAAGATAGCTTTGTTATGTATAATGAGATAAGAATCCAATGTCTTTGTTCAGACCAGGTTTCTCCGTGGTTTTAAGTTTGGTGATTAGTTGTAATTCAGCCACTTCTCTTTCCAGTCTATTTCTGAAATTCTTTGTATTAAGACAGCTACTTTGAGATCTTGTATAGAATGTCCTGGGAGATTGAAGTGTTCTCCTACTGGTTTCTCTGTCTTGTGATTCCTGATATCAGATTTATGTCCATTTATCCTTTGGCGTAGGGTTTGGCCTGTTTGTCCAATATAGAGAGCTGAAGGGCACTGTTGGCATTTGATTGCATACACAATGTTGGAAGATGAGCAACTCCCACCATCACTTTGGCTAGTTAAACAATCTATGGCCTTTTAAATGGTGGTGGGATGTTCTTACTATGTTCTATGTGTTTTTGTGTCCACTCTGTGATCCTTGGATGAAGGGCGGTATAGAAATTTAATCAAACAAACAAACAAACCTCTGGCCACTGGCTTGATGGGGATTGGGACTCCAAAAATAACTGGAAGGCCACAGGGTTAGCTGCCTGTGTTGTATCTTAATGGAATCATTTCAGCTCATGATAACAAATGCTCTCACCTCTTTTATAGAGATCTAGGACAGTTGCAGAGTATTTAACAAAGCTTCCTTCTGGCTTGGAGGACAGGATGTTCACTTTATAGACTACAGAGGAGAAATAATTTAAAACAAAAAACAAAACAGTAACAACAACAATGTTGGACAAGGGTTCACTCTTGAGTGTGTTCATTAAAAGTGACGGTGAGAGTCTATGCGTTTTATCTGAGCAGAGGTGGAAGGCTGCTATCACCAATTCCCACCATCAACAGCAGACAGCATGTTTTCATCTGTGACATCCTGATGATGGAAGTCCAATTAAGTCATTTTTGTTCTCCTGAGAATTTTAATTTCAAATAATTGTTTGTATTTTAAAATGTTGTATTTTAAGTTTTGTATTTAAACTCACAAGAGGACTACCTCCATTGTGGGCTGAGCAGGATCCAGTTGTTCAGCTCCACTCCACTGCCACAGGAGTGGGCTCTGGTGCATAGCAGGAAAAGGTCAAAGGGCAACACCA